>JACXGM010000370.1:46393-76641 GCA_016801145.1 Umbra pygmaea | reverse complement strand
TGAGTTGTGAGCTGTAGTATAGATGGTGAGTTGTGAGCTGCAGTAAAGACGGTGAGTTGTGAGCTGTAAAAAGCTTCCTCACCCTGTGGTGACACTGGTTAAAGGGGCTCTCCAGCAGGCGGTGGCACACTGCTTCTGCCTCCCTGCGCAAAGCCATGTCCCCTGTCAGGTCACAGCTGTGGCCTAGCTCTGCCGCATCATTGCAGCCCTGAGAGACATGACGGTAAGGGGCGACAACTTTACCCATGCAAAAACCACCAAAACTTAAATCTCTATAATGACTTTACAAAGTCTCAATTGGGATTTCACTAGGCCCTTCATCTACAGTATGTCTGCATAGTCCACTGATACTTTAATTCCAGTTTAGTCTAAAGCAATAGATTTTGAGGAAGGTGGCATTCTATCATTAAGAAAAGCTAACTAGGATGAGCACAATGCCTGGCTCGTCCTGTAGACTTTTACTCATTGTGCTAACAATATTTAGAATTCGGTGGCAAAATGACAGATACTAGACAAGGATATTATGTAGAAATGGTATTGAGGACCCATTTAGCCTAGTGATTCGATGGTGCAAACCTCAGTCTGATGGTCAGGTACGCGCCATGAGTTCCCAAAGCTAGCAGCATACTGAGAAACACTACCGCTAACTGTGGTGAAGTCATCTGGAATGAAAGCAGGAAAGATTGAAGGCCCACAGAAAACATTTAACTGGTATTCCAGCATTTGTCTGATCAGTAATGTGAAATCAGTGCTTATTAATAGACAGCGCTTAGTAAACCAAAGCTATGACCGTTGTGAACTGGACATCTCACCATCTGGATTGTTGTTGTAGACCCCACAAAGTCCCCGGGTAGTGGCCAAGTGTTCTGCAGTGATAGTCAGGTAGACAGTATTGCCCATGTCAAACTTCACCCGCACGCCAAGGCCACTCTCCACAAACACAAAGTCCCCTAGCCAATGCACGCTCACTCCTGCACAGACATGAGAAGTAGGAATACAGAGAAAGGCAGAGAAAGTCGTTAGCAAACGGTATGGGATTAAAATGGGATTTTACACAGTGAATACCACAGCCTACTCTGCAACAAAAAACATTTAATAAAGACAAGGTCTTTCATCTGTACTGACGGTGGTTTGATTACCATTTTGAAAGAGTGGTTCCCCTTCAGGTACTATCAATCCATTTAATGTCAAGTTGCTGAGGTGAACAGACACAAGGTCCAGTCCCAGCATCATCCTCAGGGCCTGAGAGAACAGCAACAAACCAACACACAAACAAAGGGTTGCATCTTTATTTAACATTGTAAAACACAATAGAGGGACAAGGATTGACAGCATAACTCAACGGAAGCTACTGTACCTTACTACAGTCGCCGCGACCATTACACACAGTGCTGATATACACAGCCCAGGTTCCATCACTGGATGAGGCTAGGAGGTACGTACAGCTGCCCTGAAAATGGAAGTGCTTTCTATCGAAGGTGCGATAGTGTGCCCCCCCCCAGCTCAGACAGGTGGCTGAATTCTGTGGGTTACGGGCGCTGCCCAAAAGCCCACCGCGGATGAGGGGAGATGACTGGGCGCCTAGGCGGTGAGAAATGGAAAGTGAGAAGGAGTGACCTTCAAAGACGGAGGAAGAAAGGGAAATTACAATTTCCTAAATTAGCGTGAGGTGTGAAATCCTGCAGCCACTCACCAGGCAGCACAGTGTATGTACACGACAGGCAGGTGTGGTCAGACGCGTTCCTCCAGCTCAGGCCCCATTGGCTGCCACAGCACTGATCCATTGGCATCAGAGAGGAGTTGTGCACACCAGGGAAGTCCTCGCAGCTCCACGTGGAGTAACACAGGCCGCGCACCCCCACCCCTGGATCCATGAAGCAGGAGGGGAAACAGGTGAGAGGGTAGAGACGTAGAGTTATTAGGTTGAGCACATCAAATGTCAAGAATATGTGTTCGCTACAGTATTCAGCCTCGTCATGTGTCCGTCAATGTGTTTCCCTGCTTGCCTGGTATTATGCTTCTCAGATGTCAGCATTTAATAAGCTCTATTTGATTAGAAATTGAAATGAATAGCTAGTGGTTCGATCCTGACTATGGGTTCTCTGGCTTGCCCCGGGCCTCCAGAATGAGGCAGCACAAATTGGCATAGAGTTGCCCATGATCTGGGTTAGATAAGTGATCAGTATCAATCAGGTTCGATTCCGAAAAAAGGACTTCAGGATCGGATGTAATGATATTGTGGTTTCGATCCACCCATCTCTAGTCGAAGGTGATCACATGATTCTACTTGTCACTAATTATCACACTGCTCGTTCAACAAAGAAGTCTTTAATAAGTACACATTAAGAAAGATTACACATTCACCAACTAAATGTCCGCGATTGAACTTCTGTTACCGATCTGAACACAAGGAGTCACTGGAGAGGTACGTTAGTTCAACTTTTCGACTGTGTTACTGTGGGCAGCGCTATATTAATTTGCACTTCCCCACACTGCAGCTCTGGGCAAAGTCGGAGAAGCCATGACCAGGATCGAACCCGTTGCCAGCGAAATGTAGTTGTCCTGCGAAGAAGCAACTACACCACGCAAAGCCCCCATGCCCTCAATTATACAGTAGTAGAGTACAGTCAATTGTCTGAGTCACTCTTTACCCTGGGAACAACTAGAGCCTCCCCATCCTTCACAACATGCTCTCATAGTCTTATTAACCCTCTGGGTCTGCATCTCGGCTGGTCTGATGAAAAAAAAAGAGACGATATATTGGTACTTATACATTAAACACATTTCAGCCTTCATGTCATTACTGGATTTTGTTTTGTGGCATGCGTCATTGCAGTTGATAAACTCCTCACTTGTATAAGAAGCAGACTGCCTTGGGACCCAACTGTTTGTAATACAGTGCAATTCCATCATCTCCCCCATGCTTGTGGCGCATCCTGTCCACATCCAGCCTCCAGCCATTGGTGTTGTACTGGTACACCTGGGAACAGTCCACCTCCCGCTGAAGACGGGGGGATATTATGTGTTCCACTGTTTCCTCTACTCGGTGTTCACACCAGTGCCTGAGGTGGTGATAAACAACCTTTCAATTCAATAAATTGTAAATTAATATGTTGTGTAGTGCAAAACAGGTTTTTCAATAAATGGAAAAAATAAGGTAAACCTTGAATGCATTTTGTTTCACCATTCAGGTGAAACCTTTTTGTTATGAAAGCAATCCTGCTATCCTTATTAACCAAATAAGGTACAAATAAGACAAAGACATTATAAACAACAACTACGGTCCTTTTAATTAATCATTTTTAAAAAGGTTGCCAAATATTTTGAAGGACACTGTGTATTATATATGATATAATGTAGTGACCCTACAAAGCAAGATTTTATGAATGTGTGTGCTTCCTCAACCAAACTCCAGTTTTTGGTATTTAAACTGCCTTAGAAAATCACATTTCTTAATGTAAACATGTACACTAGAGTATCAGCCTTCTGCAATTATATCCTAATTTCCATTTCTTAGGCAAAATCCTTAAACCCTGCACTGTAACTTTTTGAAAACTACAAACAAATATAAAAACATTTTTTTAGGACTAGTAAAATTTAGGAACTAGCATATTGGATCCAGTGGTTGAAAACATCACCTTAAATAATAAAAAATATAGAAAATAGTAGAATAGCAAAATCGACTGTTACTAGCGCAACTAATGCATATTATGGACAAAATAATGTGTATTTTCATAAAATTGGTTATGTTGTCCCTGTATTATTTCTGTGTTCAATAAAAACATATATACATACATACATACATATACACACACATATATATATATATATATATATATATATATATATATATATATATATATATATATATATATATACTGTATATATATATAAACACATATATATATATTTATTTATTTAAATCTTCTTAAATTTCAGGCCAAAAGGACAAATTACTGGAAAGTTACATCGTGCTGCTTTAAGAAACTGAATTTTTTCAAGCAGTTAAACTCCCTAATTAGCTCACAGAGAGACACTACAGTAGTCAAGTTGTTGAGCCACCTCAGAATGAACTCCTAAATGGATCATTGTCCTTGTGGTTTACATCAAGCATTAACTCTAGGTTGTAACATAGAAATATTGTTAGGAAACACAGTAATCCTTTCTATACTGTTGATGATACACAATGTTTTATTCTTTAAAATCATTTATTTGCAGAATTTACCCTGTTTAAATGTGTCACTGACGTTAATATATGGATGCCAGTAAACTTTTTACAGCTGGACAAAGACAACACAAGCTTTGTTTAGATGAGCTGAGGCTATAAAGACAATCAATTAATTGCACTTTTACATTCTCTGGCACATTAGTTAGATAACATATATATTTTCTAAAAATGCTAACTTTTTTATTTCAGGGCAGAACTGAAGACTGATGTCTGCTTTTGTCTCTATCAGGCTGCCAAACTGTCCTTACTCCGTCCCCGTCACCATCACCAGACACATGTCCAACTGTTCTTACCCTGTCCCCGTCACCATCACCAGACACATGTCCAACTGGTCTTACCCTGTCCCCGTCACCATCACCAGACACATGTCCAACTCTTCTTACCCTGTCCCCGTCACTATCACCAGACACATGTCCAACTGTTCTTACCCTGTCCCCGTCACCATCACCAGGCGCAGGCCAAGCAGAGACACCAGCAAGGCCCTCATTGTGCTCAGTCCTTCTGCTTTGTTCAAAACAATTTTAACCTTGGAAAAGCAACAAATCTGTCATTATTCAAACATGAAAAAAGGTCTTAATCCCTTGTTATATTGATTCAATGAACAATAAATGTATAAACTGGACCATGATTTTATAACTGTGAATTGAACACAGCCAACCGAAGGCTACAAAAGTCACAAGAGAATACTGACCTGGACCAGGGTGTTTTCAGGTGTTCTCCGTACTTCGGTAACTAAGCCAGGTCCTGTGCCTCTAGCGAACCTATGGTTTATCACAGTTACTTAACCAGATCAATGTATCTCCCTTTTGATTTTCCTTCTCTTTGTCCTGGGACTATATCCGCAGTAAGTTTGTCTGTTGCTTGATGGGCTGCGGGCAACCCTGTCCTGGGGTTTTAAACTGCAACCAATTCCCAGAGGCATACAGTGACATCTGAAGAGCAAGCCATTGGCTGACAAGGCCTGAGCAGCACAGCTGGGAGGGTCGTCATTGGCCGGCAGACAGATGATGGTGACACTGAAGGCCTCCCGCCTGCCTGGCGGTACAGGACCTAACAGGATGGAGACTGGTGGAGGAGGTGCTGGGGCTTTGGGGTGACACAGAGGGGGTACGCACAGAGAGAGGCACCTCATCCATGGATGGAGGAACATGTTTGTGCTGGTACTAATCCTATAAAGAGAGTTGTCCCAGGGAGGAGGGCAGGGGGCGTTGATTTAATAAAGCATGTCAACAGCCAGGGGCAGGGGGGACAACCAACCCAACCAATATCCCTGATCTGACCCTTCAACCTCCCGTAGCAAAACACAGCTGCCACCAAAGCCTGCCACCAAAGGCAGACATTTTGGATCCATGGGTAATGGCAGACATTTTGGATCCACACTTAACTTGGATTTGTCTACACTGTTTCAATTGCAGAATTATGTACTGTTGTTATTAAGTTAATTATTCGCAGGTGGCTAGATTTAGTGGCCTTATTATTCTTTCCACTGGGACAAATGACCAGTTTCTGCAGCGCAACTGGGAAAAATCTGTTTATGTGGCAGGTTTAATGGTCATGATTAAGATTGGTAGGTTAAGATAAGCAGATTATGAAAATGAGTTTAAAAAAGGTGTGTCAGGGATTGCAGTTTTTACCTTCTAGGAAATGTTAGTTCCATGCATAGCTGGACAAACACACAGCCTTAATTAACATACAGTTCTGGTCAGCAGACAGGGGCTTATAACCATAAGGATTCATTTAGATCAACAGTGAGCATTGGAACTGGCAAGGATGTACAAGCTAGGATGGCCTACATGGCATTTGGGGTGGTCAAAGTTATCAACAATTTTTCCTAGGTATCCCCACACCCATGAATAGTTAATTAGTTACTAAGTTGTTATTCTTTCCAGATGCTGTGGATATTATAATGGCCATTGTATCCATAGAGAATTTATTGCATGTTGTGAAACACTGGAAGAAAAAAAACAGAGCACTGCTCTTGCAATCACCATATTTATTACTGTAACACTTGTATATCAGCTGAATTGCTTTAGTCATAAACGTTCTTTATTATATTGAAAAATATATAAGTGATCTCAACGTGTTTTGAAGTTATGCCCTGTCGCTGACATGTTATCACTAATCTCCATCAATCATGAGGTTGTACAGTGGGTAATTATATTAACCACTAAACTATATAACACTAGAATCGGATGTCTCTTTTCTGTCCTCCAAACCACTGTTTCAATTGCAGTGTCTCACCTTTCCGTCTAAAAAGATGTTTATCTACATGATCAGGTGACTGGAATGTACCTTTCAACAATCCCCTTCTTCAAGTTACCAGATAGTTTTTTACTGTGAATAATGATTATTATACTAAGTGCCTACAGTCCACCTGGTTGTCCAGCTAATCTCAATCCTATCTAAAGACTCTGGACACATATTATTATTTTTATTATTATATGTTCAGCTTAAATAGCGCTTTTCAAGAACCCAAAGTGCTTTACACTGTGAGGGGGAAAGCCCACCTCATCCACCACCAATGTGTAGCACCCACCTGGGTGATGCACGGCAGCCATTTTGCAACAGAACGCTCACAATACATCAGCTATCAGGAAGAGAGGTGAGTAGTTATGTATGCCAATTAGGAAGGAGGGGTATTATTAGGTGGCCGTGATTGAGGTGAGGCCTGCTGGGGAATTTGGCCATGACACCGGGGTTAACACCCCTACTCTTACGATAAGTGACATATCAGCTGTATTTGTTGACCCAATGGTCATCTGACCTTGCAACTCCACGCATTCTCATGTAAATATGCGGGTAACTGTACGTAATGGATATTTGCCGCATTACTTAGGCAGACTTTTGATATGGCCAATCAAAATGTGAGTTTTTTACATATTGAATCACGGTTCTACCAGAACATTTCCAAGAAAAGACCAATAGTTTACAATTGAAAGTACTTGGAGAACCTTTAGATCAGGGATAATATGCTAGGTTAGTGAGGTTAAGTTTAGGGCAGGGGTTCCCAAACCTCTCCTCAGGCCTCCCAATACAGGTCATTTTTTGTTTTAACCATAAAAAAGGCTTAATGTGTAGATGACTAATTGAATCAGATGTGCTAGTTTATGGTTAAAACAAAAACTTGACATATCTAAGGAGGCCCGAGGAGAGTTTTGGGAACCCCTGGGTTAGGGTAAGGTGAGGTTAAGGTTAGGGTAAGGTTAAGGTTAAATTATTATTTTTAAGTTTTGTAAATGTGCAAGGCTTACGTTTTCCTGCCTCTTCAAATGTACATGTAAACAAATGTTTTGTTTTGTAAGACTTTGTATGTATCAACAGGAGAACACCCTGGTCAACTATAAAGACTTGGCCTTGTGCTTAATAGGCCATGTGCTCTTTCATTACCTCACTCTGCATTACTGGCCACCCATCAGAGTCTGGGTCCTCTCTAAACTCTTAAACAAATCGGTTCAATGTGTTTTGGCTCTATTAACAACTATTTTCTTTAGAGATCTATAAAGAACCTTTTCAGGCAAGGTGCTTTAGAGAACCACATTCAGTGTAACTTGGAATTACCCCAAAAATGGTTAGTGAAAGAACTGTTTATGGTTCTTCACAGCAGTTTATAAAAATATATATTTTAAAAACCTTTAAAAAATTATATTTACAGATCTTTCTTTTGTTCTTAGAAGAACCTATATAAAATACATTGTGTACACTAATGATTGCCGTAGTGAACTGACCAATAACTATATTGTAAAGTTTGCAGATGACACAGTCATAGTAAGTTTAATGGACTTTACTGAAACATCTCATGGCCCTGTACTTCCGTATTTTTTAAACTGGTGCAAAGAAGCCTTTTTAGACTTAAAGTTACAACGACAAAGGACATGTGCATTGACTATAGACGTCACCCACCAACAGCTGAAAATACGATTATAGATGAAGTACCTGGGGATCATCATTGATAACAAGTTGACATTCAAACTAAACACAGACATGCTGAGTAAGAAAAGTCAGCAACGTCTTTTCTGTCTGAGAAAGCTATCTAAGTTTTAAGTGGACAGATCCCTGATGACACTGTTTTACAAATCTTTTATTGAGTCTGTTTTTACTTTTTCATGTATTTGCTGGTATGCTTCTCTTAGTTTAAAACGGAAAAACATATTGGCAATGGTAAACAAAGTGAGCAGCAAAATAATTGGGATTCAGCAGATAAAACTAAGTGAATTGTACAATAGACATGTTCTTAAAAAGGCAGAATCCATCATGTCTGAGAGTTCTCACCCTCTGCATGCAGAATTTAAGATGCTGCCTTCTGGTTCCTGCTTCAGTCAGCCACCAGCAAAAACAAATAGATATAAATTCTCCTTCGTACCCTCTGCCATCTCTGCTTAACTCTGTAAAGAATAGGTAACGTCTGCACACAAGGCTCATTTGAACTTAAACTTTTAATGTTGTGGTATTCTTTTAATCCCTTGGACTGACCCTGTATCAATGTAATCAATGTTGTTGTCTTTGTTGTACTGTATGTCAACTTCTTTGCTATTGCAGCAAAACTAATCGCCCCTCGGGACAAATACATTTCTTGTATTGTATTGTAAAATGGATCTAGTGAGATCTCTTATTGGTTCCTAACAGGACCTTTTTTAAAGGGTTATTCTCCAATCCCTATTGGGTTAGTAAGACCTTAATTTTAATGGTTCTAGTGAGGTCCAATATCGGTTAATAATACAACCTTTCAAAAGGGTTCTCCTGAGATCTCATATTGGTTCTTGAGATATCTCATTGTCAGTGGTAATTCATGTATCTCTTATCAGTTCTGAATAAAACCTAAATGTAATGGTTCTTCATAAATCAATTGATCCTAGGGAGATCTCATTGTCCTTTGAGAAAATTGTATATAATATCTAAATCAAACCTTTATATAATCCTATACATCCTTACCAATGACATCATTTCATTTGTATGTTCATTATGAACATTATATTCATTAAAATGTCAGTAGAAAACAGACTAAGGTTCAATCAATCAACATTTATTTTTTAAACATGTCACAAGGCATTTACACAGACACCCTGGCAAATAGTAAGCAACAACAAGAAACTAAAGTGGAATAACATAGAAAGAGTTTTCCCTGAACGATAAGAAAGAAGAAGCCATTTAACAACTATGGAAGAATTAAAATCTACAATCAGTGGTTGAATAATGAACCAATCAATAGATACTGTAGACCTGGAAGTATAAATTTGTCATGTGAAATCACTTAACTATTCAAAGAAAATATACACTTTCTGAAATAGTTGCAAATGAAGATGAAATGCAAATGTCCTTAAATGTTGCATGTGTTATTCAACTCAGGCCATTGGAATAAAATATGTACTAACCACTCTACCACCATAGACACAACAATGTCAGAAGTCACATGGAGAGCTAAGCCTGCTTTAATAAGTCAGGAAATACTTTACCCTTTAAAGAACCATTGTTTTCACTTCAAGAACCTTTCGTGTACCTGAAAGTTTCTTTACCTGTTCATAGTTGACTATTGATTTTCAAATAGCTTTTTTAAACATTTAATTTGATTGTATTAGATAACTACTAGGCTCAGACGTGAGAGATCACATTTAGCATGTCGATATCTTTTAGTTACTCCAATTTATATTATGTTCAATCTTAGCCAAATAACTTCTAAAATGTCCTTTAATTATCCTGATAAACAGAAGACTACTGAACCATTTTATGTAATATATAAATTTTGGATTTTTCACCGAAGGTGAAATCTGAATGACCGTATTACAGTCAGTTGAAATAATGAAAGTTAAACAATCTATCGGTTAATTCATGGAGTTGCAGAGAATAAAATTATGTTGAAAATCCTGACATAAAGATTAGGCTTTTGAAAACAATCGTAATACCAGAACTAACCCAGTTTTTGGGCCAGCAGAAACATCTCCACAAACAGCCCCCTCATTGTGTTAGCGCTGAGATACTGAGTGTCAAGTGTTTCAGTCTGCTTTGTGTTGTGGTTATTAAGACTGCCAGATAAAGAATAACAGTTGAAAGCATATGGTGAAGCAGCTACAATACATTGGGTTGGAACAAACCATTGGTGACCAGGGTAACATCAATATGAGTAACATCAATATTGCTACAACAAGTTCCAAAGTCAAATTATACAATTTTTAAATATTAACTTCATGCCAGGCATCAACATTACAGTACCCAGCTATTATGGTGTTTGCTGATAATCATATACTTTCATTTGTGAATACCAAGCAAATAACATAGAGGTTTTCATTTGCTGAATGTTTGTTAACCAATCTGTTTTTTGTCAATATTAGGGTGCCAAAGTTATTCATGATACTAACTATGATCTATAAGGAATCATATTTTGAAACTTGACACATGCTAAGCAGAGTGAACAATAAGTCAAATGGCTAGGGAGTAAAAACAGTGAGTAAGCTAACTGGAAAGAGCAAAAACTACATTTGAAAAACTGTCCCATTGTTTTTATTGTTAACTTTATTGAAAATACATTAAAGAAGTACAAACTCAGGTAAACTCAAAAATATAAACTTGAGATATGTTGCAGGTTTTGTATACAATAAATGGGAAATAAAATATTTTAAATATGTACTGTAGGTTGTCCATGTATGTTTTAAAGGCAGCACTCCAATTCTTTAGGTGTGTTTGTTTAAAGTTAATTAACTGTAGGTTATATAAAGACAGCAGTAAACTTCTTCAGGTGTGTTTGTTGAAAGTTTATTTAGGTTTTATGTTTTAAAGCCAACAGTTCATTTTTCAGGTGTGTTTGTTGAAAGTTTATGTAGGTTTTATGTTTTAAAGGCAGCTGTATGTTTCTTAATGTGTCTTTGTTTCTTGTGATTACATGGATACTTTAAGCTCTCTTTCAAAAGTAAACATTATGGGGTAGTCAACCAAAAATTTTAGTTTGTGTATTAATGTTTTGACTAAAGTAAATAGTATTGGCTGAAATCATTGACCTCTTGCACCATACAATACATGATATCATTGTATGTGAAAGACATATTTAGTTGTCATTTTCTGAGTTAAAGATACATTAATAACTCTCTTTAAGTGTTCTCAGAAACGTTCTTTAGATATAACTTGATATGTTTATTGTTTCGCATATCCTGCAAAGAACAGCCATCTGTGTATATACAGTGGGGCAAAAAAGTATTTAGTCAGCCTCCAATTGTGCAAGTTCTCCCACTTAAAAAGATGAGAGGCCTGTAATTTTCAACCCAAAAAATTGAGAAAATCACATTGTAGGATTTTTAATGAATTCATTGGTAAATTATGGTAAAAAATAAGTATATGGTCAATAACAAAAGTTAATCTCAAAACTTTGTTATATACCCTTTTTTGGCAATGACAGAGGTCAACATTTTTCTGTAAGTCTTCACAAGGTTTTCACAGACTGTTGCTGGTATTTTTGCCCATTCCTCCATGCAGATCTCCTCTAGATCAATGATGTTTTGGGGCTGTCGCTGGGCAACACAGACTCTCAACTCCCTCCAAAGATTTTCTATGGGGTTGAGATCTGGTGACTCGGTAGACCATTCCAGGACCTTGAAATGCTTCCTATGAAGCCACTCCTTCGTTGCCCGGGCGGTGTGTTTGGGATCATTGTCATGCTGAAAGACCCAGCCACGTTTCATCTTCAATGCTCTTGCTGATGGAAGGAGGTTTTCACTCAAAATCTCATGATACATGGCCCCATTCATTCTTTCCTTTACACAGATCAGCATCCTGGTCACTTTGCAGAAAAACAGCAAAGATAATGTTTCCACCCCCATGCTTCACAGTAGGTATGGTGTTTTTGGATGCAACTCAGCATTCTTTCTCCTCCAAACACGATGAGTTGAATTTTTACCAAAAAGTTACATTTTGGTTTTATCTGATTCTCCCAATCCTCTTCTGGATCATCCAAATGCTCTCTAGTAAACCTCAGATGGGCCTGGACATGTACTGGCTTAAGCAGGGGGTAACGTCTGCCACTGCAGGATTTGAGTCCCTGGTGGTGTAGTGTGTTACTGATGGTAGCCTTTGTTACTTTTGTCCCAGCTCTCTGCAGATCATTCACTATGTCCCCCCCATGTGGTTCTGGGATTTTTGCTCACCATTTATGACATTCAGCACTGTAAAAAATAAATAATTCTAAAACAAATAGTAAGTGTATACATTTTCAAAGGTATGAAACCAATTTATAACAGTTCGGCCAGCAGTGCTTAATTTGTAAATCTGGAGATCTTGGGTGGCTCACGAGAGGGAGGAAAAAAAGGGAGACTAGGACAAAATAAAGACAGACTGATAAAAAAGGCCGGTAGCTTAGCTTAAAAAGCAAGGTAGCCTAGCAGGGACGATTGCTTTTGCTCTGCAAGCGTTTTGAGTGCAACTTGCACAGCTCGGATGCTGTCAATGAAACATGCGCAGCAAAAACCAGTGCTTCGTTACAACCATACGGTCTATGGTTACAACCAAGCGTTTCCTTCATCAGGCTACATTCACGTGCAGGATAGTTGTGAAACTCAGCAGAAGTGATAATAATTTTGTGTGTAAACACTATAGAACAAAAATGTTTATACCTTCATTTTCTAACACCATTTTCTTGTTTGGATTCTCAGAATTTAAACACCACTGTTGATTTCAAGATTATTAAGCCTATTCGCCGACACTTGCGAATCAAGTTAGCAGCACATATGTAAAGTCATATGAGTAAAAAATTGTTTTTGAAATACAATGACATTTATAAAAAAATTTAAATACCTAGCAGGCCAGATCAAAGGGCCCGGCAGGCCGCACCTGTCCCACGAGCCATATATTGCCCCCCCCCCCGCTTTATGCATTCTATAAAAAAACGTTGGCCGTGTTACAGTGCATAATCTACCTTTTACACCTATTACACATGTGTAATGTTTTTGCTGTTGTACAGGATTTAATCTAGCTCATTAGTCCTCGATGGGTCAATCCCTTATGAGCACACAATGACTGTTTGATATTACAGTCCTTGTATGTGCAATATATTTTACCATAAGAGTTAAAAATCATTTGTATCTTCCTTTAATCTGGCTGTGCCTTAATATACATGTGGGTTTAATCATCTGTATAGTACACCTGATAATTCAACACTTTTACTATCCCTTGCAGACCAATCCCGTTCTATCACAGCCAAGGCTTAGGTTATAAACAGCTGCTCCTTGAGTGTTGCGTTTATGTAACATTTCTTTCATTTGGACTGCAAAGGAAAAGCTACAACTGCTTGGAGTGTGCTGGTTGTGTACAAGGCACCAGGGTTGGAAGGCAGTGTACCCTTTCTCATTTGAATTTGAAACACAGGTAAGTAAATGTATTTGTTACATAGGCTCGTATTGGTTACACTGCTCTCATTTGCTCCTTTAATGTGGTACTGTTTTTATTTTTCCTCATTGCAGCGTAAAAAATATTACATAAACAGGATTACATAAGTGTGTTATAAAATCAAATTGTTTGAAAGAGGCAGTCTCTAACACATGAATCCCTGGGACCCGTTGGTGTGTGCCTGAGCCAGACCAGATAGCTTTGACTGAGAGAGATTCAGCATGGAAGGTGAACTGAGATGGGCTTGAGAAACATGTAAAGAAATACCAACCACAGGGAGGAACTGAAATATTGAAGATTGCGGCCACATCGAAGCTGAAGCAGACTGTTAGAAGAAGGGAAGGCGAGACAGTGGTAAATGAAGGGAAGAGAAGTGAGAGGGAGCAGGGCTTCACATCGTGTTTGGAAAGTATAGTGGTGGGGGCACACTGATCCAGATATATTTTATAAACCTTGTTTCTCTTTTTGGAAAAGTAAGCACTGAAGGGAAGGACGCACACTCTGAGTTCATCAGAGGGTTTACCTCAAGTGCTTTTAGACATTAAGTCAAGGGTCGACCATGAAGCAGCAAGGTTTGTCGTGAGTATAACAGCAGGTTTTTTCACTAATTTCTGGCTGTCTTCTATCCTCTGTGTGTCTCAGGAGACATGGCTCTAAAGTGCTGCTGTCTGATGGTGCTCCTGGTTGCTCTGGGCACATGCCAACGCTTACATGGGCGTGAGTGGGCACACTACGGGGCCTCCATGTTCGCTGACTTGACCCCCCGTGAAATGCGTGATGTTCGGGACTACCTGGAAAGCAAGCCAGAGCTGGGTCTGGACAGAGCCCGGGACAAGAACCTAAAGAAGAACAGCATCCTCTTGATGGAGCTCCATCTGCCCCGCAAACATGAAGCCCTGAGGGCCCTGGACCGTGGACAAGCCAAGCCCCCACGCCAAGCCAGGGTGGTGGTTCAGTTTGCAAACCAAGCCGAACCCAACATTACAGAGTACATTGTGAGTTCACTTCCCTACCCGACTTCGTATACCAGGCAGACTTTCAAAGGAGACCGGCCCATTCGGTTTGAGTCGCGACCCATCACCTTGTCTGAGTACGCGCACATCCTCACCATACTGCAGAAGATAACCGCCAAAGCACACAAACTCCTGTTTGAGACAACGGGTGGATTTTCTTTGAACAACTGCACCGACCGCTGCCTGACATTCTCGGACATCGCACCCCGTGGTTTGGAATCGGGTGAGAGAAGGAGTTGGATCATGCTGCAGAAGTTTGTAGAGGGATACTTCATCCACCCTGTGGGCTTTGAAGTCCTCATCAATCATAAAGACCTGGATCCTGAACACTGGACTGTTGAAAAAGTCTGGTATAACAGCCAGTACTTTGACACTGTGGATGAACTAGTAGAGCGATACGAGAAGGGAACTCTGGAAAAAGTCAAGCTTCCCGACCATGATGACTCTGACTTGTACTCCACTTACATTCCCCGCGGGCACAGCAACACACGCACAGACATACATGGGCCCAAGCTGGTCGAGCCCCAAGGCCATCGTTACCACCTGGATGGAAATTTTGTAGAGTATGCTGGCTGGTCCTTCGCCTTCCGTGTCCGTTCATCTGCCGGTCTTCAGATCTTCGACCTGCGCTTTAATGGAGAACGTATTGCCTACGAGATCGGTCTCCAGGAGGCCATCGCCTTTTATTCAGGTGACACCCCTGCTGCCATGCAGACCAAATACATTGATGCCGGCTGGGCCATGGGCACCGTGGACTATGAGCTTGCACCTGGCATTGATTGCCCTGAAATCGCCACCTTTCTGGACCTGCACCATTACTATGACACAGACAAACCTGTACGGTACAAGAACGCCCTGTGTGTGTTTGAGATGACCACGGCCATGCCTCTGAGGAGACACTTCAACAGCAACTTCCACGGGGGCTACAACTTCTTTGGGGGTCTGGAAAACCATGTGCTGGTGATACGTACCACATCCACCGTCTACAACTACGACTACATCTGGGACTTCCTCTTCTATCAGAATGGAGTCATGGAGTCCAGGGTCAGTGCCACTGGGTATATCCACGCCACTTTCTACACACCTAACGGACTACAGTATGGCACCAAGGTCTACAACTATGTACTGGGGAACCTTCACACACACCTCATCCATTATAAGGTTGACCTCGATATTGCTGGTGAGTTCTGTTTCTGTAAATTAGATTATTTCAATCCGAACCCCCTCCAACCACCCCCCATGGAACATCAGAAAGAACATCAGAATGTCTCCATGTAGCATTTTGATGGATAAGATCCTAAAAGCCAGAAAATATTATCTTTGACATTTGGTCCAGCTGAGCAGTATGAGTGATGCTTCTAGACAAATACATTATGATGACAATATGTCTCCATCTTGATAAATCAAAGGAAAGCAACGAAAAATAACCTTTCACAACAGTGCCTTGGGTCACTGTGTAGTCACGTGAAGGAATACATCTAGTCCGTGTACTAGAATATGTCTAGTCTGTGTACTAACCATTGCCAAACTTGACAGTATTTTAATGCAAAAAGGAGCAATAGATGTTTTACAGGTATTTTTTTACTCAATAATTATTTCAATTTTACTACATTTAAATTGATATTACACCAAAAAATGTTTGGCTACAACCAATGGCGTAAGAATGAGTTTGATATGTGATGGGTCACATCATATTTTTGGCAAATGTTATTATTATTGGGGGGAACTTTTCCTTCTAACATTGGGGGGGTCCGTACCCCTTGCTCCTACTTCCTTGACTGCAACCCTGCTTGACAGCATATCACTTTTGTTCCATTGTCCAGGCCGAGAGAACAGCTTTGAGTCGATGAACCTCAAGTACGTAAACTTCACCAACCCTTGGAGCCCAAAACATTCCATTGTTCAATCCAAGCTTGTCAAGACGCAGCACCTGACAGAGCGCAGCGCCGCCTTCCGCTTTGGCAAGGCGTTCCCCCGCTATGTTCACTTCTACAACCCCAATGAGAAGAATAAGTGGGGCAACCAGAGGGGTTACCGCATCCAGTACAACTCCCACGCCAACAGTGTGCTGCCCCGTGGCTGGAAAGAGGAGAATGGGATCAGCTGGTCCAGGTATGTGCAACAAACAGTAATTTAAAGAATGGTTCTGTAAAAATAGAAATGTGTCAAATGTTTTTGATATATTTGAAGAGATTGTTGATTGTTGAGTTGAACCATCAGTTCTTTTCACTCCATCTATTTAGAAGCTCCCATGTAGGCATCAAAAGAAATCTGCAGGTTGCAATACAACCCAGGTCTGGATAAATATTTCAATCAATCAATCACATTTATTATATGAAGCCATTTTTACAACAGCAGTCGCCACAAAGTCCTTTGACAGACACCCGGCCTAAAACACCAAAGAGCAAGCATCAACTCGTAATGCACAGTGGCAAGGAAAAACTCCCTAGTAGGTGGAACCTAAGATGAAAACTAGAGAGAGGCCAGACTCAAGGGGGTGGCCAGTCCTCTTCTGGCAGTACCAGGTGTGGAAAGGTACACAGCCCATTGTATTAAGGCCAAATTGTATATCAGTGTTCAATTAGTGTCCATTAACAGAGATGAGTGGATTGTGACCACAGTCTTTGTGCAGCAAAGCGCTGAACATATGAGTTGTACTGATGAAAAGGTGTGATATGTATTGGCGATGAGGTGAGTTGTTGATAAGGTAGGATCTATGTTGCTGATAAGGTGTGACCTGTGATAAGGTGTGATCTGTAAAGGAAATAAGGTGATAGGGTTCAGTGTTCATCTACAGGTACCCGTTGGCCGTGACCAGGCACAAGGACAGTGAGTCCACCAGTAGCAGCATCTACACTCAGAATGACCCCTGGGAGCCGCTGGTGTCCTTTGAAGACTTCATCCGTAACAATGAAAACATCACCAACCAGGTGAGACATGCTGTTATTGGAAATACAAACTCAGTTCAGACAAGTTTCAAAGTATGTTAAAATTGTCTTCTAACATCTGGATGACTTTATCCTTGTTAGCACTGTATAATATTATGGTATAACTCTAATAGGCAACAGCTTTGTCTGACAGATCAATTCCCCGACAAAAACAAATATTTATATATATATACAGTGCCTTGCAAAAGTATTCGGCCCCCTTGAACATTTCAACATTTTGTCACATTTCAGGCTTCAAACATAAAAATATAAAATTGTAATTTTCTGTGAAGAAGCAACAACAAGTGGGACACAATCATGAAGTGGAACAAAATTTATTGGATATTTCAAACTTTTATAACAAATAAAAAACTGACAAATTGGGCGAGCAAAATTATTCAGCCCCTTTACTTTCAGTGCAGCAAACTCTCTCCAGAAGTTCAGTGAGGATCTCTGAATGATCCAATGTTGACCTAAATGACTAATGATGATAAAGAGAATCCACCTGTGTGTAATCAAGTCTCCGTATAAATGCACCTGCTCTGTGATAGTCTCAGAGGTCCATTGAAAGCACAGACAGCATCACGAAGAACAAGGAAGACACCAGGCAGGTCTGTGATACTGTTATGGAGAAGTTTAAAGCCAGATTTGGATACAGAAACATTTCCCAAGCTTTAAAAATCCCAAGGAGCACTGTGCAAGCAATAATTTTGAAATGGAAGGGGTATCAGACCACTGCAAATCTACCAAGACCTAGCCGTCCCTCTAAACTTTCAGCTCATACAAGGAAAAGACTGATCAGAGATGCAGCCAAGAGGCCCATGATCACTCTGGGTGAACTGCAGAGATCTACAGCTGAGGTGGGCGAGTCTGTCCATAGGACAACAATCAGTCGTATACTGCACAAATCTGGGCTTTATGGAAGAGTGGCAAGAAGAAAGCCATTTCTGAAAGATATCCATAAAAAGTGTTGTTTAAAGTTTGCCACAAGCCACCTGGGAGACAGACCAAACATGTGAAAGAAGGTGCTCTGGTCAGATCAAACCAAAATCAAACTTTTTGGCAACAATGCAAAATGTTATGTTTGGCGTAAAAGCAACACAGCTCATCACCCTGAACACACCATCCCCACTGTCAAACATGGTGGGGGCAGCATCATGTTTTGGGCCTGCTTTTCTTCAGCAGGGACAGGGAAAATTGATGGAAAAATGGATGGAGCCAAATACAGGACCATTTTGGAAGAAAACCTGATGGAGTCTGCAAAAGACCTGAGACTGGGACGGAGATTTGTCTTCCAACAAGACAATGATCCAAAACATAAAGCAAATTCTACAAATTAACATATCCAGGTGTTAGAATGGCCAAGTCAAAGTCCAGACCTGAATCCAATCGAGAATTTGTGGAAAGAACTGAAAACTGCTGTTCACAAATGCTCTCATCCCAACCTCACTGAGCTCGAGCTGTTTTGCAAGGAGGAATGGGCAAAAATGTCCGTCTCTTGGTGTGCAAAACAGATAGAGACATACCCCAAGCGACTTACAGCTGTAATCGCAGCAAAAGGGGGCACTACAAAGTATTAACTGAATAATTAGCTGAATAATTTTGCACGCCCGATTTTTCAGTTTTTTATTTGTTAAAAAAGTTTGAAATATCCAATAAATTTTGTTCCACTTCATGATTGTGTCCCACTTGTTGTTGATACTTCACAAACAATTACAGTTTCATATCTTTATGTTTGAAGCCTGAAATGTGGCAAAAGGTTGAAAAGTTCAAGGGGGCCGAATACTTTTTCAAGGCACTGTATATATATATATATATATATAACTTATCAATATCTTTATATAAAATGTGTATTGTTCTTTCTATTGACCAAATATGGATGAGTTGTTTTGTCATATCTGCATATACTGAATTGCTTATAATGTGCTTACAAATAAAACATAACTTACTTATAATTTGATGATAATGTATGCCTACTGTAACTGTTTTACATGATAAATGTAAACGTACCCTGGGCATTTCGATGATTTATGCTAAACTGGCAATCCATCAGATTTCAATGTTAATTTCTAGTAATTTATATTGCAGTTGCACAAGTAAATCATAAATAGAAGCAATCTAACAGTGAATCAATAGAACAATGTACATTTTGTTGCAGGACCTGGTTGCCTGGGTGACAGTGGGCTTCCTACACGTGCCCCACTCGGAAGACATCCCAAACACAGCGACCCCGGGCAACTCTGTGGGCTTCTTCCTGCGTCCTTTCAACTTCTTTGATGAGGATCCATCTCTGGCGTCTAAGAGTGTTGTCATCGTCCGGCCAGACAAAGAGGGCAAGCCCAAAGTGCAGAGATGGACTCCAGAGACCATAGGTCATTGTGTGACTGACAAACCGTTCTTTTACAATGGCACATATGCAGGAGTCTGAGGGACTAGTGTGAGTGACAAGAAAGGCAGCAGGTGGTTCAGTCCGTCCTTTGGTCTGGGTGGGACCAATGTAAGAAAATGTATTTTGACAGAAGCACTACCAAAAGCCATATTCTGTTGACATCATACTGTACCTGCACCTGTTTATGTGAAATAATAACACTACTTAGTATTTTGTGTAGTAAAATGTTTTTTTTAGAATGCAAATTTTATCCAACAACTTACAATGCTTATTCGTTCATTTGGAGACACGCTTTAAAAACCTAACAGACTGTTGTTGCTGTTGTACTTATCAAACATTGTGATAGCTTCCCTTTTTTATAGTGGTTGTCATGCTAACTTTGTTGTGCGTGAGGCTTGAAGGGCACAGCACCCATAATCCCATTGGGTGAGCGTCTCCATGGATCAGGTTTAGCTGCTCTGAGCATCCAGGATGCAGGATGCCGGCATCCGCCAGTGTTCATCTGCCTCCTGCATCCCAGCAGGCAACATGGCGGGAATGTTTTCATTGGGAAAATGACTGGATCTACATTAACTAAGCAAACAAGCCGACACCGAACCACCCTGCAAACAGTCCAGGATACGACTGCAGCGTTGTCCCAGGTAACCAGCTGCTCCCATCGATGTGTTAAAGAGGTCAATGGAAATTTACTAAAACAGTGGAAAGGCCATGTAAATGAGTAGAAGAACCATGCCTTTGGTTAAAGATGCAGAATCATCTCAACTCCAATATATGATGTCATCATCCAAATTCAACTGCATTGTTGAAGCAACGTTTATAACCACTTATAAGAATGTCTAACGTAAAATTAACATCCTACTAAAACACTTCTAAATGTTATGCAGTGAAAGCTACCAAATTGGACATCAACCACATTGTTGCCTTGTTAAGATAAATTGTGACGGGTTAGATAAAAATCCACTCAATTCAGATTTAGATCAGATTTAGATTTCCATTTGTAATTTTTCTATCTGTCTTGAATTTATGGAACGTTCCACATTTGTTAATGTTCTAGAACTCTGTTAGCCTGGAGTTCCTGACTGTTTTTGATTTGATTCAATAAAGAGTGTTATCGATTCAATAAATAGGAGGACAGCATTTGATTGTTTTTATTGTGCCACCAGTAAATTATTTACATTAGTTATCTTATGCAGACACATCATTGATTGAAAACATTTCTATATTACTTAACATATTTATACTATTTGTTTCAAGGAGGAAGTTGATTGATCCAAATTTTACACTGTGGATAAGGAGGTAGTCATCATGACATGAGATCCTGATGTTGTCAGGACCATGATAAGTAAAATACGCTCTTTAGTGACCAGAGAGTAGTTGGCTGTTTAATGTCCCATCCAAAAGATTATTGAGCTGTACATTGGAATTTCTAAATAATATTAAAAGTAGGATTTCTAATTCCTGTTCAATGACTAAAGCCAAAAAGCAAATGATCAACATCTGCAATGTGACAAGTATACCCCAGGAAGTCAACCAAAACTGGGATTTCACAATTATAACCTAATTAAATTTATGCTGCCATTTAACAGTGTAAAGTAAAAACAGACTCCATGAGATATCAGAGGAGTACAGATAATTTTAGCAGATGAGGTCAAACTCTGAAGGTCAAACACTGAAGAGTAATGTGATTGGCATTCCTACAGTCTGCCATGGTAATCATGGCCTCTGTCAAAAGGAATTCAACTTCTACTAGGGAACCAGTGTCCAGACTCACAGTGGGAAACAGTCAATACTGGCCTGTGACTAATACAGGAAATCACACAGTGTACACTAGTTCCAGGCCACCTGTTCCCCCCAGTTAGGAATAGCTTGGCCTAGAATGCATCCTAGTTTGGAACCTCTGTCCCTAGCTCATAGGTTCTCAAACAAAGGGACGGAACTTAAATAATTAAGGTAGTGAGAAACAAGAAAATATGTCAGAGTACAGGATATTTTATAGCTTTTATCCAGAGTTATTTAGCAGTGAGTTCATTTTTACAATTTTGTATCTTCTAGCATATCCCTAAAGCACATAATTAAATACCACTATTTGCCATTCAAACGAATTAAGCAGAATAGTTGTGCAATACGGATAACAAAACATACACAAAGCATCCATCTGGATTTGAACTTGCAATCTGCGGGATGAAAGTCACCCATCCACCATCCCAGACCTACACCCTACCAATAACGAATTACGTCATGATCCTGTAACAAGAAAATTATCCAGAATAGAGAGAATACCTAGTAGAGACATTGTAGGTTTATGTACATATAGCAAACAGGTTGTCAGCATATAGTGAGAGCAATCCCCTCCCATGAGATGCTTTGGAAAGAGGATGAAGCCCACAAAGCCAATGAGAGGGGCTCAAAAGCAATAGTGAAGTGTAAGGGAGACAGAGGGCAAACCTGCCTGGTCCCACGTTCCAGGACAAAGTATTCTGAGTGAGTATCATTGGTGCAGACACTGTTGGGATGAAAACGTTTTGGAATAGATAATGTTAAACAAGGTCTGAATTTTAACAAAAGACTGTCTACCCTAAATGAAACCAGTCTGTTCCTCAGAGATATTGATGGGAGGACCACCTCCAAACGCCTAGCTAGCAATTCTGCTAACACTTTTACATCAGAATTTAGGAAACTAAGTGGCCAGAATGAGGAGCAGGCAGTAGGGTCCTTCCCTTTTTTAATAAGACATGCTATGGAAGCTTGTGTTAAAGTTGGGGGCAGTATGACACGGTTCAATCAGTGTAAATGTAAGGGGGCTAGCTGAGAGTAGATTTTTTATTTATTTGATTGGAAACCCATCTGGACCTGGGGCTTTGTTACTTTGCATTAAGTTTTATAGACTCAACCCCCTCTTCAAGCTTCAGATAGGAATCAATAGCAACAGCGTGAGTGTCCAAAGCATCCAAGACCTGAGTCATTTAGCGGGGTTTGAGGAAAATTCAGATGATTAGAAATATTTCAAATTGTCATTGTTCTCATCAGGGTAAAAAAAATCTAATAGACATATCTGTAATTTGTGGAATAAGACGAGAAGCCACACGTTGATTTAATTCATGCAAAATTCACGTTATCATATATTGAAATTCACATTATACTTACAAATGCATTCCACAATATTTTATGCCTCTAGGGTCTAAAGCCTGTGTATATCAGACTGTCGAGCTAAAACAGGTCCCCACTTGTTACTCTCTACTGTGTCTAGATGTTGGGCTTGCCCTGCAGTCTCACTGAATATTACTGTGCAGCATTGATTGCCAGTTGTGCCAAACGTACTTCTTTTAATATATGGCACACCCTTTGGTGGAGATTACATCCTAATGCTACACAACAAAATGGCAGCCTTAGGGGTGAAAATTACAGTCAGCTTTCAAGTTTACCTCTTAAGGATCACCCCCTAATTGTCAAATTGCAGTAAGAAAATTATTTTACCCTAACCCTAAATCACCTAAAGGATTATTAGGAACACCATACTAATACTGTGTTTGACCCCCTTTCATCTTCAGAACTGCCTTAATTCTACGTGGCATTGATAAAACAAGGTGCTGAAAGCATTCTTTAGAAATGTTTGCCCATATTGATAGGATAGCATCTTGCAGTTGATGGAGATTTGTGGGATGCACATCCAGGGCACGAAGCTCCCGTTCCACCACATCCCAAAGATGCTCTTTTGGGTTGGGATCTGGTGACTGTGGGGGCCATTTTTGTACAGTGAACTCATTTTCATCAAGAAACCAATTTGAATTGATTTAAGCTTTGTGACATGGTGCATTATTCTGCTGGAACTAGCCGTCAGAGGATGGGTACATGGTGGCCATAAAGGGATGGACATGATCAGAAACAATGCTCAGGTAGGCCGTGGCATTTAAACGATGTCCAATTGGCACTAAGGGGCCTAAAGTGTGCCAAGAAAACATCCCCCAAACCATTACACCACCACCACCAGCCTGCACAGTGGTAACAAGGCATGATGGATCCATGTTCTCATTCTGTTTACGCCAAATTCTGACTCTACCATCTGAATGTCTCAAAAGAAATCGAGACTCATCACACCAGGCAACATTTTTCCAGTCTTCAACTGTCCAATTTTGGTGTGCTCTTGCAAATTGTAGCCTCTTTTTCCTATTTGTAGTGGAGATGAGTGGTACCCGGTGGTGTCTTCTGCTGTTGTAGCCCATCAGCCTCAAGGTTGTGCGTGTTGTGGCTTCACAAATGCTTTGCTGCATACCTCCATTGTAACGAGTGGTTATTTCAAAGTTGCCCTTCCATCAGCTTGAAGCAGTCGGCCCATTCTCCTCTGACCTCTAGCATCAATAAGGCATTTTTGCCCATAGGACTGCCGCATACTAGATGATTTTCCCTTTTCCACACCATTCTTTGTAAATCCTAGAAATGCTTGTGCGTGAAAAATCCCAGTAACTGAGCAGAATGTTAAATACTCAGACCGGCCCGTCTGGCACCAACAACCATGCCAAGCTCAAAATTGCTTAAATCACCTTTCTTTCCCATTCTGAAATTCAGTTTGGAGTTCAGGAGATTGTCTTGACCAGGACCACACCCCTAAATGCATTGAAGCAACTGCCATGTGATTGGTTGAGTAGATCATTGCATTAAGGAGAAATTGAACGGGTGTTCCTAATAATCCTTTATGTGAGTGTAGATTGTGCATGTAATAAAACAATATACTAAACATCTGGAGTAAAATGGGGGCCTAAAAAATATTTACAATCACAAAAATTGAAGAAGGACATCTTGTTTTTAAATTCATTTTTATTAAGGTTGACAGTAAAATGGACAATAATCACAACAAACAAAAGCACCTTACATTTTTACCCTCCGTACACCCCCTCCCCATTAAAACAGAAAGTAAACACATTTGAAAAATAAACTAGGCTAACATCTGGACATGATTAGCCAGGCAGTCTTTGGAGGGACTCAACAAAAATTGTGAAGAAACCAAATACCTTATCTGGAGGTAGCGGAAAACTTTAGGCAAAGAGTGTTTAAAGGACAGATCAGGAAGCTAGAGAAAATACTATTGTCATACAGGTCATGGAAGGTCTTCATACCTTTTATTGCCGAGAGAGAGAAGGAATTGTCAATAAGAGAGGGGAGATATGTGATTTTTGTCAAATGGGACAGTAGAACAAAGTAAAGCCTTTAAATATGTAGAAGTGCATGATAATATCTCTAGGTGGCAGCAAGGAGTACTTGGAGAATGCAACCAGAATGGGAGCTTCTGAAAGTTGTCCACCCAATAGTAATAAAGAAAGTTGGGAAGTGCAAGCCCTACGCTGAATTTCAATCTTTGAAGTAAAGACCTACTCACCCTGGGTACCTTTCCTCCCCAAATTAATGATTTATTGACTTAATATGAGCAGGAACAACAGGTAAGACTGAAAAAAGGTAAAGAAATTTGGATATACCATTCATTTTAACAGCATTAATCTTTCCTATAAGTGACAGAGTTAAATTACCCCGCCTTTGAATATCAGCGTTCATCTGAGTGAGAAGGGGGACAAAATGAGTAGAGAAGAGGGCAGATAATAAGCGAGCCACATTCTCTCCAAGGTACTTGAAGCCAGAGCAGTTAAGCTAAAAGGGCAAGTGTATCTGCTGAAGTCTACCTTTTGAAGATTACCATAACTGTACGTACACACCGCCACAGACTTGAGCTTCCATAGATACCAGAACTCATTCATTTTCAATGGAAGCCAGCTTCTCTCAGCTGCAAGGACCGGCAAAATCAGTCGGCGTCGCGTTTTGGGCATTTTGGGCGTTTTGGGCGTTTGGGCGTGTTGAGCGACCAGAGCGTCAAGCAGAAAAGTGGAAGTTTGTTCAACTTTATGGTAATGAGCTATGACGCGGTTCAGCGGCTAACGACCAGCAACCAATCGAAATATAGACATCCTTTGATGACGGTCCTGGAGTGTGTCATGAACCCATCTCTCCGAGTCCGACATCGACGTCTTCTGCGCAAATACAATAAAGCAGCACCAAACACAACAACTTCCCGATGATCCATAATGATCCAGTGATACACATATGAGGATGAGTTCAACTCTTATTGGAAATATGTTCCCTCGATTTAAGCGGGAATGCAATTCATTTGCTCACGATATATTTAAGGCTACGTATACTACTGTTAATTTATTCATTGTATTTACCTGCCACCCTGTATAATAATCCAATCTACCTCTGAATCTCTGGTTTCTTTGCACTAATTGTACATGTACTTGCATCTACCTTGTTCAATTTTGACTGTATTTTTTATCTTTATTCCTTACTCTACCCTTTGTGTAATTCTTGTCTATTTGTATTTGTGTGTAACACTGTCTGTACTTGCACCTTTTTGCTTTATCTTGGCCAGGTCGCCGTTTTAAATGAGAAATTGTTCTCAATGTGCCCACCTGGTTAAATAAGGGTTAAATAAAGAATAAAATAAATAAAACGTATGCTAGTCCTGCCCTATTTTTTTACAGTCTGATCATACCACGTCAGAGCGGCCAAAGCGTCCCCATACTTTTTTGACAAGCGTCCTTGACAGGGCGTCCAGAGCTCCTTTGGAAGCTCAAGTCTGTGGCGGTGTGTACGTACAGTAAGCCTGTACCCAGAGAAGGAAACAAAGTTCTTCAGAATGGAGGGAATGGAGGGTTTACATAGAGCAGCAGGTCATCCGCATACAATGAACCTATGCTTAACATCCTCCAGTGATACACCCTGGAAAGAAACAGAGGCACGCATGCCCTGTCACCATGCTCATAGTATGTAGCCAACAAATGCAACAGTAACATTTCTGCATCATTGGTGGATAAAATACTAAATTCAAACTGCAAGTTCAGGCATTGTTTATATAGCTCTGGGGATGGTGACTGACAATATTGGCAGTCCAGATACAGAACAGCTTTTGGCGAGGTCTTCCAATTTAGCCAGCAGAAGGGATCTTTAACTTAAAATAAAAACAGGGAAATCAGACAGATGACACCATAAACACAAACCAACTGGATGATACCTAATACTTCATGAACTTATAGATTTCTCACAGGGCTACATAAACAATCTTGTTTTTCCAGGGCAAAAAATAATGTCTAACAAGACAATTGATGTAAAGCAATGGTTGATTCTTCTGTTAGGTGGATGGGATTCTCTCTTTATATGCCGAATGCATTATAAGTCGTTACTACCATCTAGTGGTTAAAAATAAAATTTCTGTTTGTGGAATTCACATTTAACCCTCATACTCAACTCTGGACCTCGAAGCCAGTTCCACTCCACTTTTTCATTGCAACCCTCTAATCTGGGACTTATTTAAACCTGGGACACCAGGTGAGTCCAATTAATGTTGAGGTAGAACAGAAAACCAGCTGGCTCTGGACCCCGTAGGGTTAGAGTTGAATATCCCTAAGACACTAGCCTTTAATAAATACATTCAATGGAATAAATTGTCATTAAATCACATCCCCAAATGTTTGCTGCCAAGGGTACAGCATATTGGAAAACAGCAGACGGACAACACATCCATCAAATAAGGCACATTTTCACACTTAGCCTCTACTTCTGTAACAACACCATTGAAGCTCTAACAATTATGAAGTGTTGATTTTATTACTGTTGATCTGTTGCTGACTCAGCTTGAGACAGAACAAAGCACATCTCATGCCTCAAAATTAATCTAGATCAGAAATAGATGTAATCTTTCCCCTGCCTCACACAGGAAGCAAGCCAGAAAGAGAACTGCTCCAAACAAGTGTGTGCGTGTATGTACGTGCGTGTGCGTGTGTGTGCGTGTATGTGCGTGTGTGTGTGTGTTGAGTCAAAATCCAGAAGAGGAGTTTGGTTCCGGTTTATTGAAGTCACACACTAAATGTGTCAATATGACACACAGCTACAAGTCCCACATGGTGAGTAACACTTAATACAGACATTGGTAATATATCCTCATGGAAATCATTCAACAACAGTCAACACCCCATTAAGACATTAGTCAGTGACAGATGCTTTCCACAAGTGTAGACATCAAAATAGACCTGACAGGTTTCTTTGAATTTAAATAGAGGTTAGAGTGGGGTGGCTGCTGCCTAAATCAGAAAATTTTCATATAGCCCTTTTTTATAAAGGCTTCGAGATAACATTTTAAGTACAGGTGGACATTCTTACAAGTCAAGTAGTGGATTTGATTGTAATAGAGCAATGTCTGTTCATATTGGTGTTGTGGTATAAACCATCATTTCAACCTATCAGGGCCTAGTGATATGATATTAATATGATAGTGACTTGATAATACAATAAATAAATTGATTTATTCATTAAGTAATCACACGGTAATGATTAGACTCACAATTGTGAAAACTTAATGGAGGCGTTAATCTTATAAAGTTATACTGTTTGTTATACTGTTAAAATTAAATTGTAAAGAGTTCCTACTATTGAGGCATTTCTATTGACTTAGCAGAGTTAAACGAAGTACTCGTTATCCTGATGTAACAGAAAACGTGGTGTTATGGAGGCATCACGTTTCAATGAACCATGTCATGTGTTTTAATGCCTCCCCTTGACTGAAATCCACCGAGTCAGGTCATATGTCGATAGCAGTCACAGACATTTCTTACAACCATCTACTTATTCCATCTATAAATGGGTGAATGTCATATAAAGCAAATAAATCCCTGTGTGCATGTGATCAGTGGTTTCAA
The DNA here is from genome assembly GCA_016801145.1 of Umbra pygmaea. NCBI lineage: Eukaryota > Metazoa > Chordata > Actinopteri > Esociformes > Umbridae > Umbra > Umbra pygmaea. The sequence goes on along the minus strand of JACXGM010000370.1, from coordinate 47,986 downwards.
TGTACAGTGTTTGAACTCGATTAGCATCTGAACACGTGAGTGGAGGTGCAGGGGCAACACGGGACCGTGCTGTGCCCCAGCCTGCCCTCCCTCCATACAGCCGGGCCGGGCTGCCTGTCATGATCCCTGGTATGTTAACCATCCCATTCCTCATTGTCCATCTCTGAAAATAGCTTGGAACAGCTGCCAGGGACAAAGACTAAGAATTAGCCATGCAGCATGGTCCAATCCACACCACAGAGCGGAAAACCCAACCAAATACCCCCCCCCAAATATAGTGATCTTTAAAAGTATTTATCTGCCTTGCCTTGCCATGTTCTTTCAACTGGGAGTAATTAACATTGTGGCTGTAGCCTGATGGTCTAGTAAGTCGCAATTGATAATTGATCTGTGAAATGACCATGTTACCATAGTTTTATTGACAAAAACTGTTTTCATATATTTTCAGTGCACAAAATTGTTCCCTCTTCTTCACTGCTGACTGTATGCGCTGCCATGGAAACAGAATGTGGCTTGTTTGACCCAAAAACTTTAAAGCTGCAATGTGTAATGTTCCATTCATTTTGTCCTCTTGGCCAAAATATTACGTATAGTGTTTTTAGTTTTTTTATATATATTTGTTTTTACTGAACACAGGAATAATACAGGGACAATATAAAACATTTCTGAAAATACACATGATTATTTCCTATATAATATGCATTCATTGCTAGTTAGATATTGTGAAATGTTGATTTTGCTATTCTAATAATGTCTATGTTTTGTATTGTACTTCCTTTTTTGCTCCTTCTTACTTCAATTTTTGGCACCTTAATAGCAACCGTAGTTTCCACAGATTCCAGCAACACAATATATGTCCTAGTCCCCTGCAGTGTCCTTTTGAATTTGAAATTGATTGGTCCACTAGTTATTTATTTATTGCTGTTTATAAGCAATACATTTTCCCATTCAGAATGAATGGCCAATGGGTTTAGCCCCTCTGCTTGTGTCTAGAGTAATGGCAACAACAACATGGAAAATACAAACAATATTATAAATGACAAGTTGACATATTTCATTGTTGCAGTTGCCAAAATTGGTTTCTGAATACATTTAAGATGAGAAATAATGTATCCCATTGCATGAAATTCTGCACTCATATGAAGGCGTAATTAAAAATATATAATAGAGAATTGAAGCATTACGTGTCACACAGTCTATTGCCGTTTTTAAGCGATTAGATGTATGCAAAAAAAAATAACACCTGTCATATATTGAATGCTACTCAGAACACACACCTGTTCATTCTATTAGATAACGCAAATATCGAATCAGCCAAGCACGTGGCAACAAGTCACTGCATCTAGACATGGTCAAGGCGATCTGGTGAAGTTCAAACCAAGCATCAGAATGTGGAAGCAAAGTGATTTAGGTGACTCTGAATGTATTGTGTTGTTGTAGCCCATCTGCTTCAATGTTCAACATGTTCTGCGTTCAGAGATGCTCTTCTGCATATGTTGGATGTAATTACTTGTTATTTGAGTTACTGCTGCCTTTACTGCTGCCCTTACTGCTGCCTTTACTGCTGCCTTTACTGCTGCCTTTACTGCTGCC
>JACXGM010000370.1:36027-46293 GCA_016801145.1 Umbra pygmaea | reverse complement strand
TCATTATTTTCTATACTTTTGCTTTGGGTGTGGCCTTCCAAATGCAAATTTGTCTAAAGAGATGTTTAGTTGCAGATGAAGAAAATAGTTGAGCAAAACACTTCTGCCTGGGGGGGTTCCAAACATGAGTACTAGCAGAAGCGTCATGCACCCATTTTTTTAAGGGGGCACAGTGCGCACAACACACGAAAACAGGTGCACACAAATACTTATATTAAAAGGAAAATCCACTTGGCTCAATAATCTGAGGGGGCACGTGCTCAGTTTCAATGGGCATGACGCCTCTGAGTACTAGGACCCCTGGTGGTACAGTTACCAAAACCTTTGGGAACCACTGGAATTAAGGATGCTTTGCATCACAAAACTGCTGCAGAAAATGCTTCTTTCGCATTACTCTCCCATACAGCTTCTCCTTGTGCAAAATGTGCTGAATTGTTGTTTACATGCATGAATTGAAATTGCCATGGTGAGGTTCGTCAAATCGATTTGTCAAAAATGGTTTCTCGTATCGGATGTAATACGTCTTGCCCGGACGGCCACAACCAGTTGGCCAGGGTGTAAGTGTACCTTCATATGGCATCTTCAAGTATGCATGTTCGTGTACAGTATGGACAGTCGTGGGCCTCTAGTCGCTTTTACATGGGGATGCTTGGCCGGGGGGTTCAGTTTAGGGAGTCGGGCTCATTGTGTGGATGATGAGCTATGCATTACTTACCTGGTTTTGGGGGTTTGGTACTGCGTACCATGCTCTTCGATCAGGATTATATTATTCATAACCTGCTGGTTCATAACCTGCCAAAGTTTCGCCAAAGGTGTGTTATGTTACTTTATATATTTATTTAAATTGGTCATTTAAAAACAGTGGCGTTATCTATCTGAAATAGCAGGTTCAGAATGGAACTCAGAGTAGAGATTGGCCATCATCTATCAGATGATTGATTTTAATAATACACTAGTCACATGGTAAATACACAGAGTATTTAAGTGTCATTACGCTCACCATGCGTAGGTTCACTTCTGCTGCAGAGCAGCCTCCCGCCCTCCCCTGCTTCCACCTGTTGGTTCATTCTGGGTTCTGTGTTTGGACGTGTTGGTTCTGTCTGGGTTCTGTGTTTGGTCATGTTGGTTCGGTCTGGGTTCTGTGTTTGGTCGTGTTGGTTCGGTCTGGGTTCTGTGTTTGGTCATGTTGGTTCGGTCTGGGTTCTGTGTTTGGTCATGTTGGTTCGGTCTGGGTTCTGTGTTTGGTCATGTTGGTTCGGTCTGGGTTCTGTGTTTGGTCATGTTGGTTCGGTCTGGGTTCTGTGTTTGGTCATGTTGGTTCAGTTGCGGGGGGTTTGGTACTGCGTACGAAGTAATTTGATCAGGATTACGTTATTCAAAAACTAGGTTAGGTTGTGAATAGAAGTAATGCATGTACACTTTCTTACTATGTAATTTGGTTGCCAGGACAAATGGTACAAAACCATTCGCCAAAGTTTTGCCAAAGATTGAGTCATAATGTGTGTTTTGTTACTTTATATATATTCATAAAAAATCTCAAATGGGCCGTTTTCTTTCTGAACCACTGGAGGGTCAATTTGGCCTTGTGCTTAGGGTCATTGTCATGCTGGAAAGTCCAAGATTTGCAAGAAAGCAAATTGTCTGCCAGTATTGTCTGATACATGCTGCATTCATCTTGCCATTAATTTCACAAGGTTTACATCAGTGAGCCACAACCATGCATCACAGTGGGGATGGTATACTTTTCACTATAGGTTTTGTTGACCCCTCATCAAACATAGCCCTTAAGCTTTATTTTGGTCTCATCACTCATCAAATTACAGTGTGCCAGAAGCTGTGAGGCATGTCAAGGTGCATCTTTCTGGCAACTAGACCATGCAGCTCATCGTCGAGGTAACCTGTGGGTTTCTCTTTGTATCCCGAACAATTCTTCTGGCAAGTTTGGCTGGAATATTTTTTGGTCTACCTGACCTTTGCTTGGTATCAAGAGATCCCCAAATCTTCCACTTCTTAATACAGTGGTCCTCAAACCCTTCCACGGAGGGCCTAGTGTATGCAGGTTTTTGCTTTTACCTTGTACAAGGTGATGGAGTAGCTCACTAATTGGTTAGTATCTCCCCACACCTGGCATTCTAGGTCCTAATTATGCTCTAATTGATGGGAAAGACCAAAAACCAGCATACACTAGGCCCTCCATGGCAGGGTTTGAGGACCACTGTCTTAATAAGTGATTGATCGGTACTGACTGGCTATTGCAAGGTTTTGGATATCTTTTTATATCAATGTCCAACATTATGCAGTACAAGTATATTAATAAGCAGGTCTTTTGACAGTTAATTTCTGCTCCCCGTGGCTCAGTAACTAGCCTGCTATGTGCATCCACATAAGAGCTAACAAACTCATTACTATCTTTACACAGACACCAATTGCAATTTAAAACACCACAGGGAAATTAACCTGTAATTGCCATTTTAACCTGAGTGTCAACTTGTGTATCTGTAACAAGGCCAAACATTCAAGGGTATTATGAGGTCCTCTGGTTCTTCCTTGGTCCCGGGAACTCAGTTCACTCACAACAATGCTCAACTCCCCAGTAGTGGTGAACGCACCTCTAGAATCAGGTCCAAATCACCTGAATACTAACACCTGTGCTATCTGGTCTGTATATGAACACCCACACTTTATTTCCTCTGCGAGGTATTGTGATAACTGTGTCCGTTCTGAGCAATCTAATTCTGTGTTTGGTCTGACCTATATAGCCTACGTTATTTCTCCTAGTTTTGGATATTCCCTTTGGTACTGTTGCATTCTTCAATTTATTCCCAGTTGTCGAATCTGCCTGCCTGATTTCCTGGTCTATTCCTGACTGTAAGAGATCCAGAGTTGTGTACCGAAACCCGCCTGTCTGACTATCCGTGTTCAAGCCCTGACCAAGCCCGTCTGAAAGCCTGCTCTGACCTGCCCGACTACGCCTGTATACATTCTATTCGTTTGCCATTTGCCCTGTTTGTTTGTACGTCTCACTGTGAGATCCAGCAACAACAGCATTAAACATTATTAACAGTCTCTTCTCTGGTCCAAGTCTATTCGTTACAGGTATGTAAACCTTTGATCAGGGCCGTTTGTTAGATTTCTGTTATCAATACGGTTTACAAAGGAGCCAAAAAACTGTGAAAACTTCATATGATCACAATCAAAATCAATGCCGAAATTTCACAATTTCTGCCAGGCTATGCAAACTTAGGAGCACAATTGCAGTGCGGGTGTAACGTTTCCCAGTTCCTCTTCCCTGAGAACTACATCTTCCCCTTCCTAGATTGCTCAGAACTACAATTCCCATAACTCGGACTCAATCACCCTAATTCTGTACACCTGCTCTCACCCAGTCCATATATAAAGCACGCACACACCATTGCCTCTTCGCAAGGTATTGTGAGTATTACTTTTCTTTATACTAAGCATTCTGTTCATGTATTGTTGTTCCGGTCTGACCTTTGCATAGTTTGTTAAGTATTCTCCTTGGATTATCCTCTGTACCTTAGCCTATATTCTGATATTGTTATTCTGGCCTGACTTCTGCATTGTTCATTATTCTGCCATGGATTATTCCTCTGTGCCTTCGCCGGTGCTGTTGCTGCCTTGGATTGGTAAAACCTGCATATAATAAACATTGTTCTTTTTACCTTGGGAGTGATTCATTACAGCGGGTTTAATCCCACCAAAATGTCCTCATAGGTTTCTGAGTTACGCAGCACTAACAGTGCCCTCCCCAGTGAGTCAAAAATCATGGCACACACTGTAGGAAAACACAGCCAGGGCCCTCATTCACCTATGTGTGACAATGACAGCCAGGGAGCATCAGTGAATTTGGAAACACAGGGAATATGTGTGTCCAGTTGCATAATGTCCAGCACGTCCAACAGTTGTTTTCAACCATCTTAACAGAGAAGAATGGAGTCTGGGGGACAAAAGCCTGAACGGACCCTGCTGCTGGCATGGTGCTCTGTTAGCACAGCTACTGTAGTGCATTTCCAACACACAGGAAGACTGTACATGCAGGTTCAATAATAAAAGAGGGTTCATGCATTTACACAGCCAGTCAATACAGCCTGTCAATACAGCTATTGGACCCAATGGGCCATATGATACATGTCTGCACTCACACACTCACACACACACAGATATGCACGCACACTAAAACAGACACACACCACACATAAAAGCACAAGTCCACAATGAATAGAACACACTCCAGGGATCCAGTTACAGTAAGGAGCCAATCTGCAAGACTGCATCCACTAGCATAACATCAGTCTGCTCAGGCAGCCCTGTTACCTCCACTGGCTGAACCTTACTGTTGCTGAATCATGGTGTGGCTGGTAGTCTGGTAGGTGAGAGAGAAAGCACTATGTTAAAGCAGATGGGACCTTGTGCTACTGTATATGGCTGACCCACATTCATGCATCACTGCCTCATTATGCCCGTAGGATTTCTAGATAAATCTGACCTTAATGTGATTACATAGTAATCTAAAATAAAGTGATTCTGTTAAACAAAACACTATCACACATGTGGACACTGGTATCTATAGATTGGAATTAATCAACCAACAAGATAAACCACCTAGTCCTTTTTTCCTGCAAACACACCGTAATGCCCTATGAAGTGACTGGCAGGGAGACCAGGAAGTGCTTGACTTCGGTCTCTGAATCGTAGTCACTATGACAACAGCCACTGGAGAGAGGTGGAGTGTCAAGAGATAATTAGGAGGAAAAAAGGAGCCAGGCAGCACTAGCAGAAACTAATGTATGTTGGTAAGGACTCGGATCAGAAGCTGGTGCGAACATAGAGAGGTCATGCCAATAGATGAAATACACTTTGAGACGATGTAATGTGCAGGCATGTGAGAAAGCAAGATTAAATTGGGTTTTTAAGCCCTATCCAGAAATTACAATTAGACCTAAAATTTGAAAATGAACGCAGCAATCAAATGACAGTGTTGATTTATCTGCCATACAAAGACTAAGGACACAGAATGATTTTGCAATCACAAGGCCCCAAGAAGCGTTACTGTACATTTCAATATGTATGCGATTTCGCTGTTGTAGCCTCTGCAGTTGTCTTTCATTTTGCTCTGTTGCCTACTCTATAATACTCAACACCAAAAGGCTGGAATTGATGTCGAGCAGAGAAAACATGCTGTACAACTTCCCTGCATAACTGTGCCTTGAGCTAATGTAATTTAACAATTCAGATGCCTTTCACACTTTAATTTGACACACTTAGATGTAGCCATATAACCGCTGCCTAGTCTGAGTTGTCTACTGATCTCTAATTACACAATTATAATTAAGGAACAACACATAACCACCTGCAGTAAGTGATTTACAGATTTTAAATCTATTTTAGTAGAGTAAAATTGACAGAGGTAGAGACCATGACTGAAGGTCGATCCACCCAATACAGCGAATATCTGAGGAAGTATCACGGTTTCCCTTTGTGGCAGAAGATTGTGTCGGTGGATCTAGCTCCCACGGACTCCTTTTTTAATTTTCACCTGGACTGTTGATAATTGTGTATCAATCAGCCAATGGATTGGCTTGAATGTTGTTTAATCAGTCACACCAACCATGGTTTCCCCCATTAGTGTATGTATTGTAAGTCCTCTGTATAATTCTCTGTTGGTCATTGTTACTGTCGTTTGTGTACCTTTAACTATTAGTTATACATTTAAGCTTTTTTTTTTCAAGTCAAGTATTGGTTGTAACCAGGCAAGCGCCTTCCTGTGCACCTTTGTTTTCCAGGATTTTAAATGTTTGTGTTGATTCTGTTTTGTTGACGCCTGTGTTTTCATTTTTATTTTAAAGATGTTTTTTGGGGTATTTTATATTATTTTTTATTGACAGGTCTGGAGGAAGCAGAAGCCAGGGAGAGCGGTAGGGGGAGACAGAGAGGAAGGGCACAGATGCACATAGTTTCCCTTATGTAAATTTGTTCTGAGGGCAGTAAGATTATGATTGGTTAATTCAAATACCCAATCATAATGGAGAGAAGGCGGAGAGGAAGCAGGAGTTCAGGAACATTCTAAACTGGAGTGGACAACAAATAGAAATGCTATTAAAGGGCTGCAGGAAGCCAGTAGTTAGCCTTGTGCTTATAGCATCTGACTAGTAACTACAAGGTTGGCAGATCAAATCACAACCTGGCATCAGAAACATTTAAAAATGTTTTACTTTTTAATAAAATTACCTCACCAAATATATCTATCTGCATATTAGCTGCAAATTTTATGGATAACATTAGGTTAACGTTAAGGTTAAGTCACGTTAAAGAGGTCGGAGGCAGGTGCAGAGTACTTGGGTTTTATTAGAATCTGAAAATGTCAGGATATAACAGAAAGCACTGGTCTGGAAGAAAATAGGCGCAACAGAGGAACAATACTCGACAATGAGCATATATTAAGTCAAGTCTTTATACTCTTAGCCAAGCCTAGTAATGAACATAATCAGTAACACCTACCATAGAGTCCCAGGTGACATTAGATATAGAGATGGCTAGACAACATGTCCTCCAAACCAGCCGCGGTTGGTGGCTCTTAATTGGGGAGGACAGGCTCGTATTACGCTCGGGACCGGAGTGAATGGAATGGTGCGCAACGCACGAAACCCAGTGTGCAAAACAAAAAACACTGGGTTTTGTGCGTTGCGTACCATTCTATTCACTCCGGTCCCGAGAGTAATACGAGCCTGTCCTCCCCAATTAAGAACCACCGACCGCGGCTGCTCCAAACATGTGCATATGTATCTGACTCACCTGTCCTTACTACTAAGACAATTCACTACATAACCACATTTCTGTGCATAATCCCTAAATTTAAAATAATTAACCCATACCAAAAATGAATTATAAGTAAAAGGATCTCATCCCTAGTATTCAGATGACTCTGAACGCTGGGAACCCTGTGTTACCCTTACAGGTTAGGATAAGGTTATGATTAAGTTAAGGCTAGGATTAAGGTTAGGTCAACTTGTGGTCTAAATTGAAGAGGAAAGTCCACAAGCACAAACATAAGACCTCTCCATTTTTATTGGGTCTTCGTCTCAACCAAACTTGATATTTCTGCCCTCAGAACATGTTTGAGTAAGGAAAACTGATTATGTGCGGGCAGAGACAGTCGGATGAGCCGTAATGGTCGCCCCCCTCTTCTGGAGGTTAGGAGTCAGTGCACCAGGTCACCATCCCCATTTTGTATGTTACAGTATGTGTCTGATTTCTGTTTCCAGGCTACTACCACATGATGGTCAGTAAACCAATAGATCATCATCATCCATCAGGCAACTGCACTCAGCTGCTTCAATTTACAAATTAGAGTAGTGTCTCAAAGTTAGTGTCTACACTAGTGTCTACATAAAGGTCTGTGTGTATGTGTGTTTACTGTTTCTTCCCACCTACACCATGGGCTATTACACTGGGGCTTGAACCCCTTGTTGTTGCTAGGGGACAAAAGTGCTCCGGAGTCGAGATCTTAGACCACTACAAAAAGTAAAAAGAGGAGAGATGAAACTATCTAGTTTGAGGGTGTATAAACTACTTTAATACATTCAAACCGATCTATTTCAGACTTTTAATAAATGCCTCTGCATTCTACTTCCAAAATGTTTGAAAATGTTTATAGATGCCATATGCACTCAAAAGCCAAGGCTTTATTCATAAAATAAATAAATAACAAGAACACAATGAAAACAAATACGTTCAGTTTGCTCATGTTTAACAGACCTTTTGCAACAAAAACGGCATAAAGAATACAGCCTTATGTGTTGCCTTATTTATTGACATGCCTAAGGCCTTTGATACAGTTGATCATTCGTTGCTGCTTAAAAGACTGAACTCATTGGGGTTAGCTGTAGACATTTGTACATATTTCATAATTATCTTAGCAATGGATCACTATCTATTGTTGCTGATGGCATACAATCTGATTTTGTTACTATTCATAAAGGAGTCCCACAGGGTTAAATTTTTTTGTCCTTTGTTGTTTACCATGTATATAATTATTATTTGTAACAATGTGCTAAAATGTACATTTCTTTCTATGCTGATGACAGAGTACTTTATATGGTAGCCCCATCTCTTGCTCAAGTATTTACACTCCTGCAGATTGATTTTGATAAGCTACACAATGCACTTCATTAGATGATCATTTCATTAGATAATATCTCTTTTAAAGACCTGGCTAATGGTACATGATAGCGTATGCTAGTTTAGTTTAGTTTAATTTCGATCATACAACATCATATAATAACAGTCTAACAAAAAAGCAAAGAAAGAACTAAATACAAAGTAACACCTTAATTCATTCAGTGTAATTTTAACTCTTTAACAGTAAATACTGATCAAAAAGGTGTAGGTTGAAGCATTATATTATTACACGTACCCTTCTTACCTTCTAGATTATTTCTGTTTTATGCCTAGGTCCAATCATATTTAATTGATTATTATTAAATGCCGAGAATATTCAACAAAACCAAGTAAATCAAACACATTCCTCTTCATATGCACATTGCCATACATACTCACTTATATTGGTTTAACATCTTCTTTTTTAGTATTTTTTAAATCTCCTTAACGTGTTAGATATTTTTTTTTCCTCATTTAAAAGATTCCACATGATTACTCCTTTTACCATTATACATCTTTGTTTTCTTATCTAATTTTCTCATTAAAAATTACATGATCTATGGTATCAAATGCTTTTTCCTATAAATCTATAAATACTCCTACAGAAAATGTCTTACTTTCCTTTTTTTTGGTTATTTAAATGTTTTATTTCACTAGGGTTAATACATTTTTTATTTCACTTGTTGGTGGAGCTAATTGTGTAACTCTAAAACAACCAACATTTCCTGTGCTTTCAAAACAGTAGTTCCCTCTACTGTATCAGTTAAAAGATTAGCCTAGAACCCCTCACAATTGGCATACCCAGCAGCTGTTTTTTTTATTATTTATAAAGATTTCAACAGAAACAAAGAACAGTAAAGATACTGTGTCCTGCAATATATCAATAAATTTCAACAATTTTAATCCCCCTCAACATAATCCCGACCCCCACACACACAAATAAATTGCACTTGGTGGACTAGGAGCATCATATGATCTAACTCAGATCAGAGGGGAGCCTCTGCAAGCTATTAAAATAGGAAATAAACGTCTGCCATTTTTCTAAGAATTTTGATTGTGATCCCTTCGTGGAAAACTTAATTTTCTCAAGTTTTAAAAACGACAAGACATCATATAGCCACTGAGAGGCTAAGGGTGGCTGAGAGGACATCCGCTGCAGCAAAATAACAATAAATGATATCGGCATTTTTATAATTTAGGAGTCCCCTGGGAACACCGCTATCAGTAGGCATGGTTAAATTGATTTTAAGTGCTTCTGAAAGGGTATGGAATACAATGGTCCAGTAATAGCTCAATTTCGAGCACGTAATAAACATATGGTAGAGGTTCCATCACTGTGGGATACATTCTGGACAGTCTGGACTTAGAATAATGAACTCTGTTGGTCACCTTGAACTGAATGAGACCAAGTCAAGCACAAGATGAAGTGGAACTTGTTCTATCGATCACTCTATGCCAGAAATCCTTCGAAAACTCAAGACCAGTTTTTCTTACTTTCAATTTACTTTCAGCCATTTACTTTTAATTGTTGTTGATATTTGCTCTACTTATTCCATTCCTGCCATTGTAGTGGTTCGGTTGGATCTGAAACCATATTGGTGGTCACTGGTCACTAGTTGTGGGTTTCTATGAAGCGGTCCAATGTTATTACAACAGTTTTACATTATTTACATAGATTTATATATTTGAAAACTGAGGAAGGGAGAATGGTCTGTAATTTCAAAAAGAGTGCATGTCTTCATTTTTAAAAATGGGTATGATATTTGCTATTTTCAGTTTATTTGGAAAGTTGCCTGTTTGGAATGATTGGTTAGGTTAACAGTTTAGCTATATTCTGTATACAATTTTTTACTACTGTCATCAATATCATTGCAATCAAAGGATTTTTATTCTTGAATTTTAATACCTCAATCATCTGCTCCTCAATTCTCTTCAGAACGATGGTCTTGGCATGAGTATTGATGATTAGATCCCCTACATCCTCCTTGGTCTTGGCATGAGTATTGATGATTAGATCCCCTACATCCTCCTTGGTCTTGGCATGAGTATTGATGATTAGATCCCCTACATCCTCCTTGGTCTTGGCAT
>JACXGM010000370.1:20254-35927 GCA_016801145.1 Umbra pygmaea | reverse complement strand
AACTCAGGCAGAGCAGAGTAAAATATAATATAATATATATAATTTAAAAATCAGGTTCAATGCACAGGTCAGGCTAGCAGAGTTCAGTACACAGGTATCCAGGCAGACAAGATTGGGATCCAGAATAAACTGTAGACAGGCAGAATTTGGTACACAGGTCATCTCTGGCAGAAGGGCAGAATCCAAAAAGAGTAATCACAGGGCAAAACAGGTCACGACAAAAAGGTAAGTACGTCCCTCAAAAGCCAGGACACAAGACGCTCAGTATGTCATTAAACAAACAATACCTCACGAGGAGAGGAACAAACAGACAGGACTTCATGCAGACAGATAACGGGGCACAGGTGATCAGTATTTGTGTGATTGGGATCTGTTGTGCGTGATGCGTTCATGTGATTGAGAAGTGCTGGTGTCCGGGGATGGAGATCTGTGTAGTGGGATGTGTTCATATGAGACAGGATGTTGAGAATCGCTGGTGTACAGGGCTGCAATCTGAGAATTGTTAGAGCTGGCATGGGATCTTACACTCCTTCACGTTTGGGTCCACAATATCCCTTGCTAAATTATACCCGACATTCACGAAATAATCCTTAAATTCATTGACAATCTCTTTTGAATTGGTTGGGTTTGTTAATTTTTTATGATTTGTATAATCTGATTTTGTTGTGTAGAATATAATTTTTTATGAATCTATTAAGCACTTTCCAGGTACCTTTTGTGTTGGTCCAATAATTTATCATAATATTCCTTTTTGTTGTATCTCATAATAGTTGTTAATTTGTTTCTAAATAATTTATTTTTATTTTCTGTTTCATTTGTTCTATATTTTCACAGTTTTTTATATAACATATTTCTTTTTGCAGGCATTATTTAATACCATTGTGATCCAGGGCTTTTCCTTATATCGATGTTCCCTTAGAATTTGTATTGGACAATGATTATCGTACAAAGTAGTGAAGGTAGACAGGAATATGTCATAAGCTTTATTTGGACCAACCTTTCAGGTAAAATCCCAACACTCCCGATGGCCATCCCTGCTGGGACCGATACAAATATTTGGTGATTTAAAAATTTGTTATTCCGATATATTGGCCGATATACAGTGCCTTGCGAAAGTATTCGGCCCCCTTCAACTTTTCAATCTTTTGCCACATTTCAGGCTTCAAACATAAAATATGAAAATGTAATTTTTTGTGAAGAATCAACAACAAGTGGGAAACAATCATGAAGTGGAACGAAATTTATTGGATATTTCAAACTTTTTTAAGAAATAAAGAACTGAAAAATTGGGCGTGCAAAATCATTCAGCCCCCTTAAGATAATACTTTGTAGCGCCACCGTTTGCTGTGACTTACAGCTGTAAGTCACTTGGGGTATGTCTCTATCAGTTTTGCACATCGAGAGACTGAAATGTTTGCCCATTCCTCCTTGCAGAACAGCTCGAGCTCAGTGAGGTTGAATGGAGAGCGTTTGTGAACAGCAGTTTTCCATTCTTTCCACAGATTCTCTATTGGATTCAGGTCTGGACTTTGACTTGGCCATTCCAACACCTGGTTATGTTTATTTGTGAACCATTCCATTGTAGATTTTGCTTTATGTTTTGGATCATTGTCTGGTTGGAAGACACATCTCCGTCCCCGTCTCAGGTCTTTTGCAGACTCAATGTCAGGAATCCGCCCTCCTGAGCTGTCTTCCCTGTCCCTTTGTGTCCCCATTCCGGTTCCTGGTTTTCCCCTGCACTCCCTGATCACCTGTTCCAGTCAATCAGCACCTGCACCTGCTTCCCGGCCACACCTGGGTTGATTACCTCCCTCTCCCTTTATTAGGGAGTTGTGTGTCAACCAACTGCCGGAGTATTGTACTGCCACGTAATTATTCCAGTTTCATGTCCTTACTATCAAGCCTGTTTACTAGTTCCTCGTTATTCCCAGTGTTATTTCTGTTGCAGTATTCTTTCCTCGTCGTGCTATTCATTTTCCTTCTAGTTCCCGTGTACCGAACCTTGCCTGGACTACTACCCTCCCCGTGTACCGAACCCTGCCTGGACCACTACCTCCCCGTGTACCAAACCCTGCCTGGACCACTACCTCCTCGTGTACCAACCCCTGTCTGGACTACTACCCACTCCGTGTACTGACCCCTGCCTGACCCCTGACCATTCTTGCCTGCCGGACTGGAGCATTACACCCTAGACACACACACAGCCACAATAAACATAACTATTAATTTCATCTCTGCGTTTGGAGTCTTACCTTGTCCTGTACCAATCCTGACACTCCATCAGGTCTTTTGCAGACTCCATCAGGTTCTTCTTCCAGAATGGTCCTGTATTTGGCTCCATCCATCTTCCCATCAATTTTAGCCATCTTCCCCATCCCTGCTGAAGAGAAGCAGGCCCAAACCATGATGCTGCCACCACCATGTTTGACAGTCGGGATGGGGTGTTCAAGATGATGAGCTGTGTTGCTTTTACGCCAAACATAACGTTTTGCATTGTTGCAAAAAAGTTTGATTTTGGTTTCATTTGACCAGAGCACCTTCTTCCACATGTTTGGTGTGTCTCCCAGGTGGCTTGTGGCAAACTTTAAACAACACTTTTTATGGATATCTTTCAGAAATGGCTTTCTTCTTGCCACTCTTCCATAAAGACCAGATTTGTGCAATATACAACTGATTGTTGTCCTATGGACAGACTCGCCCACCTCAGCTGTAGATCTCTGCAGTTCACCCAGAGTGATTATGGGCCTCTTGGCTGCATCTCTGATCAGTCTTCTCCTTGTATGAGCTGAAAGTTTAGAGGGACGGCCTGGTCTTGGTAGATTTGCAGTGGTCTGATACTCCTTCCATTTCAAAATTATTGCTTGCACAGTGCTCCTTGGGATTTTTAAAGCTTGGGAAATGTTTCTGTATCCAAATCCAGCTTTAAACTTCTCCACAACAGTATCTAGGACCTGCCTGGTGTGTTCCTTGTTCTTTATGATGCTCTCTGTGCTTTCAACGGACCTCTGAGACTATCACAGAGCAGGTGCATTTATACGGAGACTTGATTACACACAGGTGGATTCTATTTTTTATCATTAGTCATTTAGGTCAACATTGGATCATTCAGAGATCCTCACTGAACTTCTGGAGAGAGTTTGCTGCACTGAAAGTAAAGGGGCTGAATAATTTTGCTCGCCCAATTCGTCAGTTTTTTATTTGTTAAAAAGGTTTGAAATATCCAATAAATTTCGTTCCACTTCATGATTGTGTCCCACTCGTTGTTGATTCTTCACAAAAAATTACAGTTTCATATCTTAATGTTTGAAGCCTGAAATGTGGCAAATGGTCGAAAAGTTCAAGGGGGCCGAATACTTTCGCAAGGCACTGTATATGAAAAACAATCCAGAAACGAGTAGCAAAACGTAACAGATTTCCCTAAAATTAGTTCTTCGTAGTTATTTATGTGTCCTCACTAAAATAATATGATAAATGCAGTTTAAAAATAAACTTATTTGTTTTATTGTCTCAACAGAACCGAGGAACATCAAAATATATTAAAGCTTTGATAAATAAAATGTATAAAAATACAAACTTTAGATATGAAACTTAAAGTCATTTGAACAAAAATGCAACAACAACAAACAAAAAATCTAATTTACCAATATTAATAGATTTAATAGCTTCATAAATATAACTTTGAACAAGACTGGAAAAAAATATTCTGTTAAGTTCTATAAATTGTAATAAACAACAACAGCAAAATGTAAACTATATACAGTATATGAGGTAATGTCCTGATTCAGTCAGTCCTCAATAGCCGCAATTCAGCAGAGGCAGCTTTAAAAATATATATATATATATTATTGCCGATACCGATAGTTTGGAAATTGCCTAATATCAGCCGTTAATATCGGATATATCAGTCGGGCTCTAATGATGAGTTATTATGTACCATATTGTTACAGGACTAGAGAAGATGAACCCCTTAAAGGTCAATTCCAGCGTAAAATGAACCTAAGGGTTAATAACACATGGGTACTGAGTCGACCGTTCTCTGGGATATGTTTTCATGCTAATCGAATGTGCCCAGTTTTAGTGCAAACTAATAATTACCTTATAATGCTAGTTGTGAGGGCATCGATTAGGGCTGGGTGATATATATTGAGTTTTAGCTGTATATTCAAGTTTGCTTTTTAGCAGTATAAGTAAAGGCCTTGATCATGCTAATTGAATATGTTTTTTCCCGCCCATATTTGTTTCTGCGTGCATACCACAGGGTGAGCATACAGTTTGGCAAAGTGACCCAAATGAGGAAGTGCCTTAAACCTGCATTCTATGTGAGATCCAGCTGGCGGCGATACGTCTGGTTGCAAAAGAGCTTAGTTTTTGTAATAGTCTATCAGAATGAGAGATATAATATACTTGACTTATTACCTCAGTAAACATTTTCATAATGAGTATATGGTCTCAATCGCTAGATTTAAGCCTTCTGCAATTATCATGATGTTAATTTTTTTAATGATGGTCTCGTAAATTTTTTAATCGGCAATAAAGCAAAGGGGCGGTTAGGGCGTGGTTAAGGCGTTTGGTTGTATGACAAGACACTCAAAGGACTTGGCAGTTTAGTTTTTCCGGTAAGTAACATTACATTTTGTTTTACATTTTGTTTTAATACTGTTTTTCGTTAGCATCCCAATGAATATCAGTTAGCTAGCTAGCTAGATTACTCCTCCCTTTCATCGAAAATCGTCATATCCACAACCAAGATGTCTGCACCCGTAATGGGCAAATTCGATGACCCAAATCACATCTTCACAAACCAATGGGTGACGTCACACATGTTACGTCCAGTAATATATACAATCTATGGCGCTTACACTTAAATAACAGCCCTGCGTTCTGCTTTCTGTACCGCACAGAGGTCCTTGGTCACTGCATCTCCTTAAAGAATAAAAAAATAAATAGATAAAAATAAAGAACATATGTATATTTTGTTGTTTTCTATATGTAAAAGCATGTAAACCATGATGAATAAGGCTTTTCAATGCATATTGTCAAGCCCCAAGATTAGCCCCTGGATTAGTGTGCAATGTTTGGGGGCCATACAAACAACCTCAAAATGCTGCATCCATTTCTCACTATATTTCTATACGTTTTTGAAATCCCAAGTATTTTTCACTTCAAAAAATTGTTGGTGTTGTGCAGGATGATGTCCTACATCATTGCTGAGTTGTTATTTTGTCATTTTCGATTCCTACTTCCTGTCTGTAATGTGTTTAGTAAAACAATGACTGTCTAAATAACATTACCGACTTTGAGGCACCATAGCTACAGCTGTGTTAACCTACAGGGATGATCCACCACTCATTCTTTTTATATGATCATTCTCTTTCCAATATTTAGCATGCAGAGGTGGACATTTACTTGAGTAAAAGTACTTTTCTGAGTAACTCTGAGTTCCCAAGTTTTGGGAAGTCCCTACTTAAGACCAAAATAATCAGGTAAAGGGAGTTCACATATTACTGGTGACCATGATTGATATTTCCTTTACTCTTTCTATTTGTTTTATAGGTTACTGTTAAGATATTAACTCCCTTTACCTGATCAATTTGGTCTAAAGTAGAGACTTCCCAAAACTTGTGAACTTGTGAGTTACTCAAAAAAGTACTTTTATTCAAGTAAATGTCCACCTCTGCTAGCATGTACGAGATGATCACGCAATTGGGGGTCTTTGAAGGTCGATCACGCAAATTTGATTGTGGGAAGCCAAAAACCTGCTATTTTTACAACTGTTTCGTGAAATTTGTCTAGGTAGAAGTTAGTAGTTCTAGCTAGTAGAGGCTAGCTAGACTTATCTTTCAGTCATTATTTTTAAACAATTGCATCAGAAAGTCTCTAACCACCACATCTTTGAACATTATATGTATCTATTCAGTAACAATACTATCATAAGCCAAATCTATATTTCAATACAAACGCCTCCACTCCGGCTAGGCCCATGCCTGGAATGAACCCCTAGAGCCAAAGTACGTATTGGCACTGGTCGCCAGCCACTGACTTATTTATCAAACTAGTCTTTCGTTTGTTATTTCCAAACAATTACATAAAACCATATACAACCACACTAGCTTTAAATAGAACAAGATTTAGTAGTACAGTACTCTCTTAGGCATTCTTATTATTTAACGTTTGTCCCCCTCAAGTATTTACAGTACACAATCACCGATACGATAGCTACTGTGCATTAAAGCACATGGAACTAGTTAGCCATGTATACAATACTAACTCATAAACCAAATGTATATTTAAATTAAGATATTAGAACATAAACGCTTACCTTTCTGGTCAAAATACTTAGCTCCCCATTCAAGAGTAGCATGCATTTAGAACTTGGTGCTCTGTTGTTAGCTAGCTAAGTAGCTATTCTAGACACTGAACTCATGGTAATATTGCGCTTGATTTGACGCTGCGTTAGAATTTTTTTGTAAAATATTAATAACGTAATGACAGGCAAGTGTCTCACTCTGAATATATCCATGGTCTCACTTCTTCGTTCCAGTCGCAATGTTGTCCTATCTTGTTGATGCTTGCAGTTCACTTCGAGTGTACTGCACCTCTCATGCCATCTTGTATAATGTTCACCCAGAACAGAAGCCACCAGTGCCGATTAACCGAGTTGCCCATTCATTTGAATAGAAAAAATAATCGTTTATAAATGGCAATTATAAAATAACCATTTTCATCCAATTTTACAAGCAACCTGGACTGCAATTGGCTACAATTATTCATGCTGAAATGGAATCAATATCTTCAAAACTGTGGGAGATGAAATGGTGCCAAAAATTGGATGAAAGAGAAGAATAATAAAATTTGCAATTTCAATATATTGATGCACTTCGTGCAATCAAAATAATAGTTCAGTGTAGTTTACTGATGCTCTGCATTTAAATGTTTGTTATTTAGATGATGCTCCTATCAAAAATACAATACTAGTAAGTACATATACATAGCCTATATTATTTAGCCGATTGATAATGCATCACTCACTTTGAAAAAAAAGTGTGTTATATTAATTTATATTATTTCACCTATTGACACCGGTCCGCGAGCCCCTCAGCCAATGAGAATACACTGTGGGAGGGACACACTTGTAGTGTAATCAATCCATGGATCAGAATGTGTCCCATACGTCGCCATCTGTTTGTCCGCTATACCCGCCCGCCCAGCACTGGAACCTGCTCAGTTTGAATCACAGCACAAAGCCGCTTTGAGCGCTCAAGTTTTGCTCCACCAAGAAAGTGTGATAAAGGTGGACATAGGAAAGACATGAGCGAGAGGTTTGTGGTTGTTCCAGTCGACCAGGGCAACAAGGATCGCTCCGACGGGGTTGGCAATGACCCTACACCTGACAGCAGAGGTGCAGAAAGCGACTCTATAGACCCACAAAAAGCGGTTCCTATCCTGGAGTACAGTAGGGAGCCAAACAGATACGGTACGATTATGTTATTTGTGTCTTGCTAAGCCTGTTATTATCTAGTGGGGATTAGCTCCGGGTATGAATTTTACTTCGGGTTCTTTTGGTTATGTAACCCTTGGGGTTCATATTAAAATTAATTACGGTGCTTTCCAGATGCACAAGGCACCAGCTGAATCGTCTGTATCATGTAGCATACATGTAGGTAGGTTGCACACACCACGCTCATCATTTTACAGACATTCCACTTTCCGGTTGATTCTAATTCACAAATTAGTTTTATGTACTGTTTTTTTCCGTTTTACTCCTAAAGCAAACCTGTACTTGTTGACCAGCATATCAGTATTAAGTCAAATAATTTGTTCAACTTGGTTTCTAATAATATTATTAATACTAACAAATCCTTTATTATAACACGTCCTGTAACTTTCAGCTATCAAAGCATTTCACAATCGCTGATATTTTAGCTTGTAGCTTCCCTCCACACCAACCACCATTCAAAGTGTTGCATGGCAACAGGTTATTGTAGTGAAAGATTAGTTCTCTACAATTAGACTTACAGTAAATGTCAGAACTTCACCAGGAATAAAACATTTATAATAATACATAATTTACAACCTGCACACTATTTCAACCAACCTTACGTATTATGGAATAGTGCTATTGACCAAATAAGCTGTTTTGAAGTTCTTGCAAATAAACTGCATCATGTTTAATTTCTGGAAGCTGAAATCTAGTCACATACAATCCAGCTTCTGCCTGTTCATGAGGAGACCTCTGTTTCTGAATATAGCACTCAGTAGTGTTTGGTATTTTAATGGGCTTTACTGAGTATTCAAGAGGAATATATAATGTTCAGATATATTGCAGCATGGAAAATGTTCTCATTGAGCTGCAATTGATATGGGATGTGTTGAAACATGTTTTTTATCAAGTGATATAAATTGACAGCTCTAGCAATTAAGTCAAACTGAAAAACATTGTGAAGAGAAAGTAAATGAAGACATTTAGATTTGACAGTAGGAGAAGACAAGCTGGAGCTTCAGAACATGTGCGTACAGTACATGTGTCACTGTGAAAAGCATATTTAGAGTTGTCTGTCATATCAGAGTTTACATTTCCCTTGGGTTCTGGAATATATTTGCTCCAGCTTTGTCCATCCGTGTACTTGATATTTTAATGAATACTGAAAAAATAGATACATTCCAACATTGAATTTATTCTATTCATAAGGTCAAAGAAAATATCCCCATTCAAAGTGTAGGCTTACTCAATAAATTCCACTTCCACTAACTCTTTGTCTTTGCCAATAAATAATAACATTATTAGAATGTACTTACCACCACATCTAGCATTTTTAAAATGTATGCACTCACTCTGTCACAAGTCACTCTGCTTGTCTACAAAACTAAACTGTTATTTAATTTTCCTTTGATTTATACACAATGGTACTGAAAATGGAGATCCAGAGATAGCCATGGCTTGAGTGTTTTGTGATGAAAGAAGAACCTACCGGTATTTTTGACAGACTGTGCTTCTGTCTACATTAGGTATACAACTGTTCACAGTAGTTGTGGCTCTCGTACAGTTTGATTACAATTTTGTCCTGTTGGAGGGAATGGATATGAGTTTTTTTACTGTAATCTTCACAGGAGGAAATCAGTTTGAAGCTATTCATCTGTCAACTGAGTGTTCTAAATACTGTAAATGGCAGCCATTGTGTCAATCAATCAATCAAATAAATATTCTGAACTACACATTTTTTGTTCTGCTAATAACCTACAATTTAAAAATGACATAAAATAGCACTGAATTTTTTCTGTTAAGTAAATGTTGATTAGAATGTACTCACTGCTAAGTTTATAATTTATAATTGCTCTTCCTACCCCTGTTAAATCCTTTCCAGTTTGTTACTGCAAATAGAATTGATTCTTAGTCAATTTGACTGGTCAAATAACAAGTAAAATGTAAAGGAACATAAAAAAATATCCCTGCGCGTCATCCAACCTCACAGCAATTAAAACGTCTGATCACTTTGGCATTTGGGTCTCCTGGGTCTGTTCTGTCTGTTTTGTGGTAAATCTTGTCATTGCTAACTGACTGGGCTAATAGCCTCTGTGTTTTGTGGGGTGTGACCGGACCTTGCTCACTCAATGTCATATTTGGAGCATGGAGTCAGCAAAACATGAACAACTGGTCCCTGGCATATACTATGTGCTCCGCCTGTACCTGAGTGGCAGCTTTTTCCGAATGTGCCATATTTGCATGCAGTAAATAAATTGTGTCTATTTCTAGGTAACTCAGGGTTTCACCCAGTTTAACACTGTGTCCTGAGTTACCACTCTTTTTTAGTTTCATAGACTTTTTTTTACAGACGTCATTATTCCAAAATTAGAACAGTCTAGAAGGTAATGTCTTCTCTCTACAACTCCTAGCTTGTCAATCACATGGGTGAGATTTTCTAAGTGGTTGTCAAGGGGTGTTGGTTTTCTGGAAGCAGAGCCGATAGCTCCAGCTAGAGACCAGACCATATTGTCAATCTGGTGTCAAGCATTTTCTCTTATCGGCAAAGGGCCTAAAAAAACACAGAATTATCTTCACTTCTAAAACTCAGATGGAAACGTATCAGTTGCACTTTTGTAATTTTTCCAAAACATCTTTGGAGTCAAGTTACAGACCTGGTCTGAGTCATTACTCTCTTTTTGTGATGATGACTCTTACTGTATGCTAGACTAAACACGGATCACCAACATGCCTATTTTGACCTTTGCAGGAAGACGATGTGGGTGGGGGTTAGCTGATTATGCGTGAGGTTTCGGGTTACCAAATATTTTGAGGGAGATGCATGGTGCTGGTTTCTTGTTGCACATGTCTCTAGGACTAAGGTAAGAATTGGCCTACCCTGTCCTACCCCTGGCCAGAAGTGACTAGGTGAAATCGTGGATGTGCTGGGAACCTAAAGCTACTTTGTTTCCTTTTCTTTTACTCTTAATTAGACAAAACAACACAAGTGTCCTTTTTGGAGATTCATGCATGACAATCATAGATTCTAAATAGTACTGGATGTAACGTGTGACGTCACCCATGTTTGTGAAGAACTGATTTGAGTTGTCGAGTTTGCCGCTACATGCGCAGCCATCTTGGTTGCGGATATGACAATTTTAGATGAGAGGCGGTATCTGACTGTGATGTTAGCTGAGAGTTGGCAACGCTGCTTACACTCTACGTTACAACGTTACGTTACACACTTTCACTGGCACAGTCAATGTCAATCAGATCATAGCCACTCCCTAAAACACCCTGCTTTATCGCCGATTTTAAAATCAACGAAACCATAATTCAAAAAATGAACATCATTATGTATTGCAGAAGACTTAATACTAGCGATTGAGACCATAAAATGTCAATCACATCATAGCCATTCCCTAAAACACCCCCTGCTTTATCGGCAATTTTAAAATCAACGAGACCTTAATTCAATAAATGAACATCATTATGTATTGCAGAAGACTTAAAACTAGCGATTGAGACCATAAACTCATTATGAAAATGTTTATTGTCAGCCAATTGAGAATTGGCTGACATTCTCATAGACTTCTACAGAAACCGGCCTCTTGCAACCACATGTGTCGCCCCCAGCTGGAATTCAGATAGAATGTAGGTTTAAAGCACTTCCTCATTTGTGTCAATTTTCCGAACCGGATGCTCACCCTGTGTGCTTGTCATACCTTGAAACTTGGAAATGGCAGTTTTTTGGTCTTCTGTGAGCTTAATGTCCTGCAATAGTCTTCAATTATTAAAAAACATCATAGCCTCACCGTTAGCATAGTGATAATTTTTCCTTACATACTACTGCACTTCAGTGATTAGGCAACATTAACACACATTGCAGTTATCAGGGAAATGTCATAGGTTTGGAACCCAATTTTAACTCTCATTATAAAATTAGTTCAGATGGGGGAAAAACTCTGTGCTACGTGATCTGAACTATAACTTGGAATCTTCCATGGCAAGAGGTTTTGAGCTTAAACTGTGACTTGGAATCTTCCATGGCAAAAGGTTTTGCGGTCATTCATGCAGATCAATGTGCAAGACTTACAGCTGGCAATGCAACCTAAAATCAAACACAATTGGCTTATAGTTCAGCTCACGTAGCACAGAGTTTGTGGTTTGACTGATCAAGTCTGTTTTCCGAAGATGTTGCCTAGCTGAATACATGAACGGTAATGTCACATTCGATTAGCATGAAAACATATCCCAGAGAACGGTCGACTCGGTACCAATGTGTTATTAACCCCTAGGTTTATTTTGCGCTGGAATTGTCCTTTAAGTATTGGATTATTAGCTGGTGCATATGTTGGCAGATTGGCAAGCCTCGACCCATCCTTGCTCTTGAAGGACTAAGCCTTTTTTGGAGGCTCATTATATACTATAATTACACTATTGCCTCACCTATTTCACACTTATGTACAGTATAATTTAATATAAATGGGATTCATTTTCCAGTCTGCTTTAGTTATGCATTTTTTATGCAATTCAAATGTTTAGCTCCACTGTCAACATCAATCAGCCTACTAGCCATACTATAGCCTACTGAAAACACTATGGTTAACACAGTCAAGCAAACATCTGTGCAGTTTTGCATTGCAAGTGCGTTTCTTTGGATTGGTATATTTTGTATGAGGTGTCTAGAATGATTACTGTCTGCATGTAAAAGTGTTATATTCTGCGGTTTGAGGTAGATGGTACTGTAGTTTCCAAAATATCAACGTTTGGTATGGTAATGTCTAAAAAGTCGAACCTTTCTAGATTTTTCTCTGCTGTCGAAAGCAGCACCCATCGACCGTAACCATGAAAAAGCCTAAATCAATAAATTAAGCATGTGAATATAAATGCAAACACTAATTTCTGCTATTAGCCTAAATAAAATGTTTTCTTATGTTGTTGTTTTCATATGTGGTTTAAGCATCTTACGGTACAGATCCACTTGTCCGTGCTACACTTCTGTCGCACCGCACTCCACTTTCCTATTGGTGACGTCAAGCGACTTCAACGTGCACGTAAAGCATTCTGGGAAGCCGGCGCTGTATTTCAGAAAATGTTGCGCTTCAAAAAAGCTGACCGATGCCCAGCTTTATGCAAATGAATCCGTTGAACGCGAATGCGACTATCCAATACAAGTAGAACACAGAGGAGACGGGGGAAGGCTTGCCATGGGTCCTTTCTTGTAGATGTAGCAAAAATGGAGGAGAAACTGATTGAGGCTGTAGACCAGCTGTATTTGAGGAATGCCCATCAACATGGAAATTGAGGGAGGCATCGCGACATCAGGCACCAGTTGTGTCGGTCATATGGATCTCCCCATTACAACGTTGTTCTGTAGCTGCATTACCTTGGAAAAATGAACTCATTGTGACGTCCATTATAAGGTTTGTACCACAGGGTGAGCATCCGGTTTGGCAAATTGATGCAAATGAGGAAGTGCCTTAAACCTGCATTCTATCAGAATTCCAGCTGGGGGCAATACATCTGGATGCGAAAGAGCTCGGTTTTTGTAATAGTCTATGAGAATGAAAGACACGTCTCAGTTGATTTATTACCTCAGTAAACATTTTCATAATGAGTATATGGTCTCAATCACTAGATTTCAGTCTTCTGCAATTTATCATGATGTTCATTTTTTGAATTTTGGTCTTGATGATTTAAAAATTGGCGATAAAGCGAAGGGTTAAGGGTGTGGCTATGGCGTTCGTTTGTAGGACAAGACTCTCAAAGGAGTTGGCAGTTCAGTTTTTCCGGTAAGTAACGTTACATTTTGTTTTAATACTTTTCTTCGTTAGCATCCCAATGAATATCAGTTAGCTAGCTAGATTACTCCTCCCTCTCGTCTAAAATCGTCACATCCGCAACCAAGATGTCTGCGCCTGTAACGGCAAATTCGATTACCCTAATTAGCTCTTCACAAACCAATGGGTGATGTCACACATGGCTCCATCCAGTGATTGTACAGAATGTCAGTGTTTATCCCTAAATCTTTTATAAACTGTTCACTTGACACAGTCGTGCGCTGTCACAGTGCAGGATTCATTTCAGTCGCATTTAAAAAATAAAACATGATATAGAAATACAATAGATTGCTTTTTTGTACTTGAACATAATAGCGTTCGTCATCAGAAATGTTAACTTAATTTAATTTGCACTGTAATTACAAATAATGTAATAGCCCTATTACTAGGTGATTTAAACTGGGAAATGCTAAATATCCCCGCTAACTTACAATCTAAACTTGATGCCCTTAACCTGACGCAAATTGTCAATGAGCCTACTAGATACAACCTAAATAATATGAATAAGGGAACCCTTATTGATATTATTTTAACTAACATACCCTCTAAATACACCCCTGCTGTCTTCAGCCAGGACCTCAGTGATCACTGCCTCATTGCGTGTGTTCGTAATGGGTCTGTAGTCAAACTACCCCCAGTCATTAGGGTAAAACGCTCTCTGAAACACTTTAGTGAACAGGCCTTCCTAGCTGACCTAGTCCGGATACTCTGGAAGGATATTGACCTTAGATATAGCCCTTGGTTTACTCCAGACCTGACCATCCTAGCCCAACACAAAAACACCCTGTGGCGCACCGCTTTAGCCTCAAAAAATCCGTACGACATCCAGTTCTTCAGGGAAGTAAGGAACCAATACACACAATCAGTCAGAAATGCCAAAACTAGCTTTTTTAAACAAAAATTCGCAACCTGTAGCACCAATTCCAAAAAGTTCTGGGACACGGTGAAGATCATGGAGAATAAGAACTCCTCCTCCCAGCTGCCTTCTGCTCTACGACTAGGCAACACTATCACCACAATCAAAACGGCCATAGTTGATCATTTTAATAAGCATTTTGGTATGGCGGGCCATGCGTTTCACCAGGCTTACCCCACCCTGGCCACTGGCACACCCCCGGTTGACAGTTCCCCACCCTATGCAGTACCATCCCCTAGCCTTCCTAATTTCTCCTTCACCCAAATTCAATTAGTTGATGTCCTAAGAGAAATGCAAAAGCTAGACCCTTTCAAATCTGCTGGGCTAGATAATTTAGACCCATCATTTTTAAAGCTCTCTGCAGCAATCATTGCAGCTCCCATTACTAGCCTATTCAACCTCTCTCTCGTATCCTCAGAGATCCCGAAAGACTGGAAATCAGCTGCAATCATCCCTCTTTTCAAAGGGGGGGACACTCTCGACCCTAACTGTTATAGACCCATATCCATCCTGCCCTGTCTTTCTAAAGTCTTCGAAAGCCAGATTAACAATCAGATTGTTAAACATTTACAATCCAACAGCACACTCTCTGCTATGCAATCAGGTTTCCGCGCTGGCCATGGCTGCACCTCTGCCACACTCAAGGTCTTAAACGACATCACAAATGCCATTGATAAAAGACACTAATGTGCCGCTGTTTTTATTGACCTAGCCAAGGCGTTCGACTCAGTCAATCATCACATCCTTATTGGTAGACTCCGCAACCTTGGCTTTTCCAATAACTGCCTCGACTGGTTCACCAACTACTTCTCTGACAGGGTTCAACATGTCAAATCTGAGGGTCTGTTGTCTGGACCTATGGATGTCTCTATGGGGGTGCCACAGGATTCGATTCTTTGGCCGACACGTTTTTTCTATGATGTTCCTTGTGCCTCTGGTGACTCTCAGATTCACCTCTATGCAGATGACACCATCCTATACACATCCGGCCCTTCATTGGACTCTGTATTAACTAACCTCCAAAAGAGCTTCGACTCCATTCAACATGCCTTCTATAACCTTCAACTGCTCTTAAATCCCTCCAAAACTAAATGCATGCTTTTCAACCGCACACTTCCCATACCCGCCAACCTCACTAGCATCTCCACTCTGGATGGGTCCAAACTGGAATATGTGGACACCTACAAATATCTAGGTGTCTGGTTAGATTGTTCACTCTCATTCCAGCGTCACATTAACACACTCCAATCAAAAATAAAATCTAGAATTGGCTTCCTATTCAGAAACAAGGCCTCCTTCACCTATGCTGCCAAAAAGACCCTGGTAAAAATGACCATCCTTTCAATCCTTGATTTCGGGGATGTCATTTACAGAACTGCCTCCACCTCCCTACTTAAAAAGCTAGACGTAGTCTATAATAGTGCTATTCGATTTGTCACCAATGCCCCATTTAAC
>JACXGM010000370.1:0-20154 GCA_016801145.1 Umbra pygmaea | reverse complement strand
CACCACTCTGACCTATATGCACTAGTGGGCTGGCCCTCATTACACACTCGGCGCCTGACCCACTGGTATCACCTAATTTACCAATCAATCCTAAGAAACCCCCCCCTTACCTGAACTCACTCCTCACCATTGCCTCACCCTCCCGTAATCTGCGCTCATCCGGGTACATCTCCCTGATCATTCCTAAAGCCCACACTTCTCTTGACCGAAATTCATTCCAGTTCGCCGCTGCTAATGACTGGAACGAGCTACAGAAGACTTTGAAACTTGTGACCACTGTCCCCCTCACTTCCTTTAAATCACAACTATCAGAGCTTCTGCCTAACCACTTCACCTGCTGACCCCCCCTCTTCACATGTGCACTACCTTTTCCTATCTGATCCACTACCGTAGCATTTTGCCAAATAAGCACCTCTGTATATACTGACTTGAACAGTATTATATATATATTTATTTTTTCTTTGAATATATCATTCACCAACTGTTATTTGCACTGTTACCATTTGCACAGTCATACTAGTGTTAACTTATTCATTGTATTTGCCTGCCACCTTGTATAATAATTCAATCTACCTCTAAATCCCTGATTTCTTTGCACTAATTGTAAATGTACTTACATCTACCTCGTTCAATTCTGACTGTATTTTTTATCTTTATTCTCACCGTACCCTTTGTGTAATTCTTGTGTATTTGTATTTGTGTAACACTGCCTGTACTTGCACCTTTTTGCTTTATCTTGGCCAAGTCGCCGTTTTAAATGAGAATTTGTTCTCAACGTGCCCACCTGGTTAAATAAAGGTTAAATAAATAAAAAATATAACATAAAATATATCTAATATAATTAAACAAATCCCCCAGCATCGGGTCGTCTCCAAGTGTTTTTAAGTTCTGGTCATTTATATGTTTCCACAACCGATCAGAGGATGATTTGCGCACATTTCAATGACAGCGGGAGAGAGAACTCAACCTACTAACAACGCATAGGAAAACAATTGTAGGTTATATGCCTCCACAATTTACAAAAAATAAAAAATAAATGATAGGCAGAACAATAATAGCAGGCAACTTGTAATGCTACGTTCAGACCAAATGCGAATTGTGCGTCTGGAGCGAGTGATTTTCATGTTAAGTCAATGTAAAGATGCCTTTACGAGCGTCTGGAGGTCCTGCGGTGCGATAGACGCGTTTAGTGCAGCGCGATGGACGCAATTCCGCAGTTCGTGCGAAAGAGACGAATTGAGCTTCTGGTGCGATACACACAAGTGATTTCATTTGGTGCTTTTTGTGCATTCACGCATTTGCGTCTGAAGCCCAAGTTGAAAAATCTGAACTTCTGTGTCTGTTCGTGCCGCATTAACCAATCAGGAGCCTGCTTGCTGCTGTCACTTGATGAAGTCACGTGATATGATATGAACTCCCGGACTTATTCAACATTCATTCAACATGGAGGAACGGCTGATATTGGCAGTGAGCAGGCATACTGAGCTATATGATACAAGTAAAAATTTGTACAGAGACAGGAATTAAAAGGACTGTTCTGCTCACCAGAGCAAATACAGAGTGGTGACTCTCTCGGTGAATGCTCGATCAACATCAGCCATCTTGCAAACAGACAACCGCTTAGCACTTGCCCCTCCCACAGCAAGCAAATTTTGCCTCGAATGTGCATCTATTTTGCTTCAAAAGCTTGCTTTATTCACGAGTCCTATTCCCTTTGGAAACGTGAGTGGATTCAAATTGTTCAAGCTTCCAACTAGATGCAATAGAAGCAAATTTCACTTTCAATTCGTGTTCAGTCTGAACCCAGCATAAGTCTGATACAAACAACTCTTTGCATACAGAAGTATTTCATCTTAATTTTGCTGGTAAGAACGGTAGGCTACCGTAATTCCTCTTTCAGAGATCCGGTTGTAATAAAGCTGTCAAAACTGTAGGCTATTTCTTGATATTTTAAAATGTGATTAAAGGGGTCTAGGGATAGATAGATAAACAACCCATCCCATGATGCGTGGTATGGCAGCGTGCAGCACTTAATGGATAAGCCCTTGCCTGGTTACAGTTCCTGAATCAGGCTAGATAAGCCCCATAACTAGTCAAGGAAATCCAAGTGTACTGTAAATTTGTATTGGGTGTAATGTCTACTAGTAGTGTTTGTGTTAGGGAGTCAGTTCTCCGCTCTGTCCAAGCGGTAGAGGTAGAGGACTGTGAAAAACCCAGAGTGTGTAATGTGAGTGGTAGGCAAGACAATTAGGCTAACGAGCCAGCCACCACCAGTGTTGTGAAATAGGACAGCCACTAGCTAGCTATCGCTTTGTCACAAAAAACACTTTATTACAAAAATGATTTGAATACTTAAAACCTGTGGCTGGTTAGCATGTCTACATCGGCAACAATCTATTTGTGGTAAGTGAATGTTAAAATCGTAAATTTTTTAGATGGTCTTATTTGGAAGTTGGTGATTTGAAGCAAGAGGAATTGTCCGCTGTGTTTTTTATTTTGTTCAGCCCCTCAGGGGGGCATAGTGATACTTTTTGATTATATACTACAGCACTTCAGTGAAAAGGCAAAATTCTAAGTGCAGATTTCAAGGAATTTTCATAGGCTTGGAATACAATTTTAGCCAGTAAAATTGCAGATATTGCCAAACCTGTTTTATAACACTCATTATTTACTCTATGCAG
Source organism: Umbra pygmaea (assembly GCA_016801145.1). NCBI lineage: Eukaryota > Metazoa > Chordata > Actinopteri > Esociformes > Umbridae > Umbra > Umbra pygmaea. The sequence goes on along the minus strand of JACXGM010000370.1, from coordinate 17,473 downwards.
GTAGTTAACCCTCATTATTTTCTATGCAGGGAGTTAACCCACATTTTCTTTCTATGCAGGTACTGTAGTTAACCCTCATTATTCTCTATATGCAGGTAGTTAACCCTCATTATTCTCTATATGCAGGTAGTTAACCCTCATTATTTCCCAGGTGCTCATTGTGGCCTTAAGGAATACTTGGGTTTAATACATTAGGCAAATCTTGGTTGGACCTTTTCACAGAGGTATTGCCCCTTGTGTATGGAGGACCAAGTCTGCCAAAATAAGAAATAAATATATATGATAATAAATATAAATCAATGCAGTATAATGCAAATAAATAAAGAAGCTAATTAAAAGAGATATACAATTATGTTTTATTGTATAATTGAATTACTGCCTACATTTATTTATTTACTGTATTTTTTGTCCATTTAATCGTATGCTTATTTATTTTTTGAGCATTTATTTATTTATTTCTTATTTTGGCAGACTTGGTCCTCCATACTTGTGCTTGCCTCACTCAGTAAAGTTAGCTATCCGGCATTAGACTTCAAATGGATGTCCCCTCCTGGTCAAGCTCTGGGAATGAGTTGCTCTGTTTCATTCTGAGAACTCTGAATTCTCCCAGTTAACCCTTCTGTTTCAAGTAGCCAGCTGAGTCAAGTGTCAGGTGTGTGCTGACAGTCCTTTTTTATAATCAAATATTATATATATGACAGTGAACAATTAACATGATGAATTAAACAATGCCCTCTTTTAAATTTTCACCCGATCTGGCATTTCCTCCTCACACAACTGACATTTATTATACAAAATATATATGTTATGTACCAAAAGCAGTTGACCTTCACAATTGTGTGGTTTTCTTCGTGAAATCACATTTGTTTTTCACAAAAATAATCATTATTTCACAAAGTTGTATCAGGCAACTTATGCCTTAGCACTTGCGCTACAGTAGCTCGACCCTGCTCTCCCTGAGTGAGCCTGATGAGTGAGACAGTCAAATAACTACTTAGGAACATAGACAAATGATAGAATTCTGTCATTGTTCCCTTTTAACATTGGCTATTGTATTTCCATTCATGTCCAAAAGGTGGCACCACTGTCACCGTTAATTCCCAAAAGACTTCTTGAGCAAAGGGTAAATCCTGCAGAGTAACTCTTCATGGATGGTTTGGTTTGAAATGCACAGCCACCTGCATCTGTTTTGTACAGCTTGGGTCAACTTTGTTTGTTTTGTTATTTAAACCCGCTGACTGACACACTTGCAAATAAAAGCTGAGGGCTTATTTGCTGTCGCAACATCCCTTCAATGCCTGTTTGGGTTACAGACCTCAACGCATAGTATCCCTTCCCCAATATTAATATTGACCTGAAACCTTCTAAATGAGGCATGAAAGAAACCTAAATATTGAGAAAGTCAAGAGTGTTTGTTAACATGGCTCTTGTCTTCAGGCTCTATTTATATTTTAGAGCTCTATATTTAGAAACCATTAGACACTTTACTGCTCAGTGTTAGCTGATGTTTTGCTGTGGCTCAATACTCCCTCTTCTGCTAAGGGAAAAATAATGTACAACAATATTATGTGAAGTTGTGTACAAGTTTGTTATTGGTAATTATTTTATATTGACATTGTGTGAACTTATTTTTATGCCTGTAAAGCACTTTGTGTTGCATCCCATGTATGAAAGTGCTTTACAAATAAATGTTTATTATTATTATTATTATTATTATAATGTAATACCACCTGATGTGCCAGTAATGGCCAATAGTTGGTATCTACTAATCAATAGTAATATTATCCATTTTCCCATGGAAGTCACTTTTTCTTTTTTTAATCATTATGAAGATGGTTGTACATAAACAGCACATCAGTTTTAATGCTACGTAGGAGGTCCCCATTGACTTTCATGGAAGGAGGTTATGTAATTTGAACTACAGTTGATCTGAGACACTTTGCTGTTTGGTGAGCTTTAAGCAATGGCCATTCGTAGCTACTCTTAGTTTTTTCTCACAGTGTTCCAGGAAGTTTGGTTCCCAGGTTTTATAGTCAGCTAGAATCCCTTGTCTTACACTACAACCCCCTGGAAATGCCTCAGATTACTAGATACACTGTCTGTGCAGAAATGAAATCCTCCATGATTTCACATTCCTGTTGTCTTCTCAAGATGGCTCTGATCCTTTTCACTGCCCCTCAGCGCTGCGTTGTGTGAGAGCTGATTCTCTGGTGCTGTAATATCTAAAGTAGTCAAATAGTCAAAATAAAATAAAAGAAGGTGTCTTTAAATTGTATTCATCAAGTCATTCAGCTGATGGTCTTGTACATAGCAAGATATCGTAGTGCAACAGTTCTCAACTAGGGATCCCAGTCAGAGGGGGGCTTCAGAGAGCTGCCAGTGGGGCCTTGAGGAGACAGAGAAAAAGTACAATTAAAAAACAAATGTAACACAAATATTTTAATAAATAAATAATCCATATGATTAAATAAATTAATCTCTAAATCTGAAAATAATTATAATTGAACAAAACATAATACATTTTCTCATGTTTTGCTCTGGGCAAAGTAGGACCATTTGCCAGTAGGAACGTTAGATACTGCCAAGCAACGCTCAACTGACCAGTCCAAATGTTAGCCTCTGCCTTGTGCATTTGATCTTTAAAGTTACAAATATTTGCACAGCACAAAAAATTATTCTAAAATAAAAAATAATGGACAATTTGGTTTTTTCCCTCTTTTTTTCCTCAGATCCCAGTTGATCTTGTACAATTTTGTCCATTTAACCCTGCCTTGTCAGCAGCTTCACAATTCCCAGATGTGCGATGGTGAAGGGCGCTCACATGGTTTACCCAACCACATATCACCAAGCCGGCCAATTCTTTTCGCACTGGTCATGCAACACGGATGCTTTTAGTCAGATCATGTGTGGGATGATTACGCTCACCAATCATATTTCTGCGATTAAAGATACAGGTGCCCGATCCGCACACAATGAGTTGCTGGGGAGCGACGAGGCAAGGTTGATAATCCGACTTATGTAACCCAAATCCCAGGCAGAGCTATGGCAAATTGCACTGCCTCGTGCTGGATGTTCCGGGTAAAGCCATAGTCAGGCTCGAAACACTGACTATCATGACATAGCTTGACCTACAAGGCAGCGACTTAGCCCACTACGCCACGTGGATCCCGGATGGACAGGTTTTCCATTAGTCCAGTGCAACAAAAACAGGATGATCCACAAAAAGAGACAAATATCTATTGAGCCAACAAACGAGATTTCCCCGGGGCCAAACTAGGGTTACTCGCCTTTGGAATCGGCTCACTTTGATGAGAGTCGACTCTTTCTCCAGACCATCTCCACATACTTTCCCCAAAGCGGCCGGCATAGACATATTTCTCTCAATTAGTGGCACATGGGCTAATAGGTGAGTGTTATTACCGCCCCATAGCCGTGCCTATTTTTCCAAAGTGAGGGATACAAAATATGTACATTGTCCAATGCCTGGGCTCCTTTTAGCATTCTCTACACCAATGTCATCAAACAAATCAGACACGTAATAATTTTTACAAGAAACACTTAATGAGTTACATCATCAGGAATCTGTGATTAAATGAAGAAAACATAAACATTTCCCTTTGGGTAAACGCATTGATATTCATGCATATAATAAAATATCTCCTAATATTGTGCTGCATTTATTTGTTGGGAAAATACTAATATACAGACCGCTCAGGCAAAAATTAAAAGACCACTGCGAAATCTGTGTTTGGGTAAAATTTACATTTTTGTTTAATTCCATAATCTATTGATGTAAAGTTCCATGCAGGATCATAGGGAGAAACAGAGACAGAAGTGAAGGTTAAAGTTAATATAACAAACACTTTGACAAAGTAAACCAGTCTTTGTGGGCTAAACACTCTTTTCAAACAAACGTAGCACCTACTGTACACCTTAGACTAACAGTCATATAAATAACAACGCTACACTTACACACAAGAGCTATGTTAAATCAATGACAGACAGCTCACAAACAAACAACCAAGAACTTTTAAATTTTAGGCAGTCAGATAAAAGTAGTGGATAAGAGAGAAGTGGATAGCAGTGAGTCCAGCAAACAGAAGGCAGAATACAAAAGCTCAGAGTGGGAGGCTGCAGGGACCAAGCATGTAACACGCAGAAGGGGGTAACGCTATAGTACCCCACCCCCCCAGCCGTGCAAAGATCCCCCCCATCCAGAGGGCAACCCAGACGCCAACATAAAGATGCCAAGAAGGGAGGGATTACGGGGGTGGGTGGAACCTGTCTGGGGGGTGTCCAGCTGCTTGATCCCTCCATCCAGAGGGCATTTTTGGCGTCCAGAGCGGGAGTGGACAATCTAAGGAGGCGGAGGCGGTAAGACGGGTAGGGTCTCCAGCACTGGCGTAGCGAGCAGGCCACCCACTCGGCGTTGGTTTGGCAAGCACACCCTCAGATAATGACATGGAGGGCAGATCCACTGGCACGGATGCCAGGGGCAGAACAGCAGGCACAGACGCGGGGGCAGAGCCACTAGTACTGGCAAGGAGGATAGCCGCTGACGCGGGTGTGAGGGCAGAGCCAGGGCACTGCCGCGGAGGGGTCACTGTAGGTGCTGACCTGGATGGTGGCAGACCAGCCCACCACGGTACAGGTTGCAGGGTTTCCAGAAGGAAGTCTATAAGCCATGGGCCAGTCTGCAATTGAGAGAAAGACCGCTAGTCCGCCACCCCTCCTAGGCAGCGGCACTAGTAGTGTAGGTGCTGCTACCCTGCTTCCTAGCCTAGGCTGTGGGAGTAGAGCTGGCTAGCTAGCTAACTGATCTAATCTGGGAAACTTGTGGAAGCAAGGGAAAGTAGCTGGAACTGTTGTGGGTAGTTGGCTAGCCAGCTACAGCCCTTAGCTAGCTGCACCCAGTCACTGGTATTCTCAATGGCCTTCTCGTCACCCCCGAGTATACTCATTGTTCACACTGGACGTCTTCACTGTACTCCTCCAGTGACCAGAGCCCCGGGTCTCAATAATGCTCTCATCTCAGACCTGATGTATCTGCAGCAGCCTGTCCCTTCTGTCCGGGAGTCGGCCCGACCGTAACCCCGGCATAGTACAACAATTATCCCTGCTTCTCATGGGGTGGGGGTTAGCCGAAGTACGTGGAGAACCAGGTGTCTTTTTCCTCTATTCCACCAGACGCAAAAGTTAAGGGAAAAATTAATACAACAAACAGAACACTATAAATGTTATGAAAAATTAATACAACAAACACAACACTATAAATGTTATAAATAAACAATAAATGTCCCTCAGTGGGCCAAGCGCTCTTTTCAAACAAATAGCACCAACACCTTAGACAAACTGACATAAATAGTGCTACATGGATGGATGGATGGAAGTCCAGTGTAAGCATTCATTTTTATACAACACAAAACTAATGTGTTAACTTAAGAAGAGTTCAGAAATCAATATTTTGTGCTATAATAATAATTGTATAATAATAATTGGCTTTCATGAGTCTTGGCATGCTCTCCACCAGTCTTTTCACATTTGGTGACTTTATGTCACTCCTGGCATAACAAATGCAAGCAGCTCGGCTTTGTTTGATGGTTTGTGACCATCAATCTTACACTTGATCACATGCCAGAGGTTTTCAATGGGGTTTATTTAAGATTTTTTTTTCCAGAGCTATATATATACTGTACTGCACAGTATATACAGTATATTAAAGAATCCAATCAAATATTTAGTTTTTTGTTAAAAGGTAAAACTGATGGCACTGGCAACGAGCACTTTCTTTTAATAAACATAACACACGTGCAGTTTTCTTTCTTTCTTTTACTCTCTCATGTAAGGGGGCCTTGGAAGCAGAAAAGTTGAGAATCACTGCAGTAGTGGATATGTTGTCACACTTTTGTTACAGTAGTACGTACAGCTGAGTACAGGAGAGCACAATTTGTACTGAAGAAACAATAACTCACTGTAAATCACTACCCTTTGTTATGGGGCTTTCTACATCCTGGAAACAGACATGGGCTTCATTCAACTGAGGTGAAAGTGCTGCTAACATGACGTCATGACATCTGGAGGCCAGCCCTCTCCATGCCAGTGGCTTCATTGTAAGGCCGGTTGTCCTCTGAATGTTGGTGAGATCATTTGGTTTTGGGTTTGACCCCACTGTGAGAGAACAGACCAGACCTTAAAGGCAGAACTTCCTATCTATCGGACTCTTTCTGGACTTACTGCTGAGGAGGTTATCAATATACTGGAATGATTTAACAGCAACATTACACTATGAAGGAGTTCCCATGGCTTCACACACACAGGATCACTGGTGTCACCTGAAAACTAAAGGCAACTTGATGGTACTGGGGTTGACTTTGGTATGGCAGTGCCATTGTCTCTGATTTGTCTGTTCACCAAATTCTTTTTACAAGCTTGTGTTTGTATTGTCTCATGTCTACACAGCCCAACACATTTTTGTGTGTGGTTCAGTCGAACTCTTATTAACTGTCTGTCTCCAGATCTCTCACACAGTCAGGACTGTGTTGCAAAGTGTGTGTGCATGTTGTACTGTTTGCTCCAGGCAGAGTGAGAGCCGTCCCAAAACACACAACACCACGCTAATGTGTGGAGCCGAGCTTCCCTCTACCGGGTGAGGCAGTTCAGCTCTTCCTTATTAGGAGTGGGCGGGGCTGTTCATATTGAATGACCAAGCAATAGGGGAGAAACGGAGGACCTCGAAACAACGGCAGAACACAAGCCAAGAGCCAGAGAATGAGAGAGAGAGAGAGGAAGTGAAAGAGACACAGGGAGAGAGAGGGAGGGAGAGAGCAAAATAGAGAACAAAACACCCAAAGAACTGAAGGGAAAGTTCCAGAAAGCATAACCTGAGAAGGAGCAATAAGGAAGGTGACTGTCAAAGCGCTGAGAGGCACATGGTGTGATCATGCCCACCCAATTCACAGTGGTCCCTGTAGAGAACGGCAGGAAGCCCCATTGGGACGCCGACGTGGATGACAACAATGTCTTCAGAGAAGAAGACGAGGATGCCCCTTTCCCAGGTGAGGGGACATTTTTGATTTTTTTCCTCCTCAACACAACATACTCCCTTGTAAAGAGTGGAGCCTTTTCCTTGTTTGGGGTTGAAGATCTGTTGCTAAGCTGCAGATAATCATGACTGTAGTGTTTTTCTTTTCATTTTTCTGTCTCGTAACTCTAGTCAGGTTGTGGCAGTGGCTTCAAAGGTTTTGTGCTGTCAGGTCAGCTGTCGGGTGACATTCTGGACAGTGGACGGGGGATGGTAGACTATAAACTGGTTCAGTCACATCAAACCTAACAAAGGGGATGTGGCCGTGATAGTTTAACGAGTTGCCTGTGCATTAGGCTTAAGCTGGGGGTTTGTTTATTTCTGGAAATGTTAGACAGGGCAACACACTCATGTGAGGTGCCTCCAAATCCCTGACGGCGTTTCAGCTTGTTTCATCTACTACTTCTCTGGCAGTCTCTTTGTATTTCATTCACTCAGCCACACTGGCAGAAGTAATGAGTCGTACCACACAAATGCATTAATGACACATCTTCTCTAATTGAGACTGTTGGTTTGTGGTGCTCACTAATGCATTACGATAGGTTGGCATGTTATTATAATACAACTTTCCAGAGAGATGCCACGTGGCCTTTGTGGCAAATTTGGTAGAACTAGGTATTATTAGGTATTCCTATAATTAATAATATGCCAAGTCTGTTTCTCACTGACTAGTCTCCAGTACAATAGTCTTGGGCCAAAAGCTACAAAAACTACTTTTCTAAATTCATTGTTATTTTTAAATGAATTGTTTTGTTTCAAACCCACTGGTCTAGGTTGTATGTCAGTTCTTTTTGGTATCAGTTTAGTTACAATGTTTCAATACAGCACTCGTAGACGTTTGTGCCTAACAAGTGTTTATCTCTGGCACACACATTGACCTGTGTTTGAACTATAATTTCTCATGTACACTTGTGGGAGCTTGTTGTGTGAACTCTCCACAAGCAGTAAACCTTCTCAGCAGTTCAGGAGATTGATGAGACTTTTCATGTAATATCAGCAATTATGTTGCTCATAGGACTTTTAGTTATTGAAAAGTGTTCTCCAGGCAGATCTGCCTTGGAGGCAGAAGTCATTTGATTGGTTGATTCAAAACTGAGGGCGGACCTCACATGACATCAGAAATGTGCACATGAGCATAGTTTTCTCAGTTTTTAATCATATCTAACCGTACACCTAACCTTAACCCTAACCTTAACCACACTGGAGTGTTAAAATGTAATGCTGTGCTATATGTAGATATCAAATAAATCGTAATTATATATCAAAATAAATGTGTGGTCTGCCCTTAGTTTAGAATCAACCAATCAAATGACTTCTGCCTCCAAGGCAGATCTTTTCAATAACTAAAAGTCCTATGAGCATTCTGATTGAACCAGGCAAGTTAATTATAACCAATTATTATTTACAACAACGCAACAAAGATAGGTATCTTAAACAGCATAAATTAGATTAAAAAGTCTTGTCTTGCCACTGGCCTTGCGACCGAACAATCGTCCACTCGTCTGAGTGTACTGTAGCTGCGTAAACCACCAGAGCCAGGTCTAATTACATACCCCCACAGTGCATCTTCCCACCGTCCTTTGCTAATGACCTCCACACAGTGCCCATTGTGGTGCTTGGCTGTTGTTACTTCGGTGTTTCCAAATTTGAGTGCGATTCCGACTGCCTGCTGTGAGTGATTTTATACAGTTTGAAAACTGTCTATTGTAATTGGTTGTACAAACTCTTTTGTCTGTCAGTTGCTAGAGGGGTTGATGCTGTGTTTGTTAAAAGTGTGCATTAACATTGTTGACAGGGCATCAGAATGAGAGCGAGTCCAATGGTAATCGATGATATTGATTGGTCCAGTTGTTGCCTTCTCTTGGGTTGTGGAGGGAGTTGAGAGCCTTCCCACTTCACTGAGATGTACAAAACTGCTTCAGTCCTGCTAACAGCAAGACTAAACCGGCTAGATCCAGATGACAGATGCAGAGACATTTGAATTACCGGTAGTCATGATGTCTGCCCCAGTTTTGTTCCATGTTCCCACCAGATATCTTAACGATGATAAACCATATCTGTCTTCCTGTCTGGCTTGGCTGATCGTTGGTGTCCATTGCTTTCTGTTTCTCCACCACTTTTGCATGGCATCACTTGATGGGTTCAGTCTCGGACAGGATCACTGTTGGATGGGGCTCACGCCTTGCCTCTCCCAATCCCTGCAGGGCAATTTAAAACTGGAACTGTAAGCAAAAACGGACATCTGGGTCAAATTATTTCCAAGCTGAAGAAAATAGAAAGATCAGCCATTGAATATCAGAGTAGGAGTAAGCCATTTGTGATGCAGCAGGCACTTAAGTCAGACTTAAAGTTTTTCAAGTCAAAAGCCATCATTCTTCCAGTGTATTGCATTTGCCAGCCAAACTAAGCAGACTATGTCCACTGACATTGGCTGGGAAAAGTCTTAGCTATAAACTATAAACAGGCATTTTCAGAAAAGTAATACATGGTTGTTGAACTTTTAATAACGGATGTGGACCAAGTTGTCCTTCCATGTTATGTGGTTTGGTACTCAAAACTAAATTTAGAGCTGAGCTAAATTTACCAAACGGGACACAGAAGCTTTCTTCTTGTTCCTCTAAATGTAATTTATTTTGACCAAAATAATCTGTGAAGATGGTATATTTTCTCAGTGCATTTGAAACTAAAAAGAGTGACTTGGATTGGATGCAGCTAGTTTATTCACCAGCTTTGTGTTTGGACTGGATATAACACAGTATAGATATAGAACACAGTATTAAGCTACAGTAGATGTCAAGCATTTGGTGCCAAACAAACAGTACTTATTATACGGGGTGTTCCATTCGCTGTCTGTAGGCCAGGTGTTGTTTTCCTTTGTCACTGTCTCTCAGCCTGGCAGACAGACCAGGTGTTGTCTGTGTCTCAGCTATGAGGTGCCATGTGTTTCCATTTGTCTTCAGGTCTGGTGATGGTATTCTACCTTTCCCAACTTACCAGTTGCTGTGATGGCTTTGTTAACCCTCGTGTTTTGTAATAGATAACATTGTTAGATAACAACAGGTGTCTTCCAATAACTTATTTCTGCGCTCTAAAACATAATCACAATGTTAAACCTGTCCAACATTTCTTGTTTTTTATCCAGTCTTCCTTATTCCTGTCATATATTTTTATACGTTGTCAACTATATATCATACGCTACTGTATTTACAGTATGATTAGAGAAGGTGTTATCTCCTGATCAAATGTTCACTTTTGAGCCTAGTTCAACAACAAGAGTGAAGAAGCCAGAAGAGAGGAAGAATCGTGCTTCACTACAGCCTGATAATGACCCCGACATGCTGTTCCCAGTCATTTCAGCAGGATTGCTCCTGAGCTGTTGCCCAATTCCCAGTTTGTTTTCTGTACTGTGTACAGAGTTCAGCCCTTTCCCAGGGTGAAAACTGGCTACCCTCTGGAAAAGGTTGGGTTGATTGGATCTCTGTACAACTCCAGATAGCATAGACAAATTGTCTTAGTCATCCAACCTTCATTTTTGAAAACATACACACGTGTATACACCTTTGAAATTATACCCTACAATGTTGTGTAAATAACCTCCCACTCTCCTACGAGCGCTTCGTAATCAAATGTGTCATTTTGAATGTTTTATGTCGGATCGAAGTACACAGGAAATTCTCCAGTGTGAAATTAACACTGTCAAGGTGGATTCATATAGACAGTGTACAGAGTGTCAAGTATTATTAATGTTAAATAATATCACGCAGTGGTACCCAGTGTCTATATGCTCAATTGGTACTAAAGGGCCCAAAATATGCCTCGAAAATGTCCCCCACACCATTACACCACCAACAGCAGCCTGACCCATTGAAACATGGCAGGATGGATCCATGCTTTCATTTTGTTTATGCCAAATTCTGGCTCTACCATTTGAATGTCGCAAAAAAATCGAGACTCATCAGACCAGGAAACCTTTTTCCAATGTTCTTGCAATTTTGGTGGGCCTGTGCAAATTGTAGCCTCAGTTTTCTCTTCCTCACCCAGTGTGGTCTGCTGCTGTAGTCCATACTGTATGCTTCAAGGTTTGACTTGTGCATTCAGAGATGCACTCCTACATGTTTGTTGTAATAAGTGGAACCAGTCTGTCAACTCTCCTCTGACCTCTGCCATCAACAAGGCATTTTCCCCCAGAGAACTGTCACTCACTGGATGTTTTCTCTTTTTCCCACCATTCTCTGTAAACCCTAGATATGGTTGTGTGTGAACGCTAGTAGATCTGCACATTCTGAAATACTCAAACCAGCCTGTTTGACACAACAACCATGCCACATTCAAAGTCACTTAAATCGCTTTTCTTCCCCGTGCTTGGTTTGTACTTCTACATGCCTAAATGTATTGATCTGCTGCCACGTGATTGGCTTGAATAGATATTTGCGTTAACATGCAGTTAAACAGATGTACCTAATGTAGTTGGTGGTGATTATATCAACACTGTCCTTGACCGTTTATGCAACAGAGGCAGCTGCTCCCCTTTAACCTCAATGTTATTGGTAACATCAAACATGTACAGTGCCTTGCAAAAGTATTCGGCCCCCTTGAACATTTCAACCTTTTGCCACATTTCAGGCTTCAAACATAAAGATATAAAACTGTAAATTTTGCAACAACAAGTGGGACACAATCATGAAGTGGAACGAAATTTATTGGGTATTTCAAACTTTTTTAACAAATAAAAAACTGACAAATTGAGCGAGCAAAATCATTCAGCCCCTTTACTTTCAGTGCAGCAAACTCTCTCCAGAAGTTCAGTGAGGATCTCTGAATGATCCAATGTTGACCTAAATGACTTATGATGATAAATAGAATCCACCTTTGTGTAATCAAGTCTCCGTATAAATGCACCTGCTCTGTGATAGTCTCAGAGGTCCGTTGAAAGCACAGAGTTGTGAAGAAGTTAAAGCCGGATTTGGATACAGAAAGATTTCCCAAGCTTTAAACATCCCAAGGAACACTGTGCAAGCGATAATATTGAAATGGAAGGAGTATCAGACCACTGCAAATCTACCAAGACCCGGGCGTCCCTCTAAACTTTCCGCTCATACAAGTAGAAGACTGATCAGAGATGCAGCCAAGAAGCCCATGATCACTCTGGGTGAACTGCAGAGATCTACAGCTGAGGTGAGCCAGTCTGTCCAAAGGACAACAATCAGTCGTATACTGCACAAATCTGGAAGAGTGGCAAGAAGAAAGCCATTTCTGAAAGATATCCATAAAAGTCTTGTTTAAAGTTTGCCACAAGCCACCTGGGAGACACCAAACATGTGGAAGAAGGTGCTCTGGTCAAATGAAACCAAAATCAAACTTTTTGGCAACACTGCAGAGCGTTATGTTTGGCATAAAAGCAACACCGCTCATCACCCTGAACACACCACCCCCACTCTCAAACATGGTGGTGGTAGCATCATGGTTTGGCCCTGCTTCTCTTCAGCAGGGACAGGGAAGATGGCTAAAATTGATGGGAAGATGGATGGAGCCAAATACAGGACCATTCTGGAAGAAAACCTGATGGAGTCTGCAAAAGACCTGAGACTGGGACGGAGATTTGTCTTCCAACAAGACAATGATCTAAAACATAAAGCAAAATCTATAATGGAATGGTTCACAAATTAACATATCCAGGTGTTAGAATGGCCAAGTCAAAGTCCAGACCTGAATCCAATCGAGAATCTGTAGAAAGAACTGAAAACTGCAGTTCACAAACGCTTTCCATCCAACCTCACCGAGCTCGAGCTGTTTTGCAAGGAGGAATGGGCAAAAATGTCAGTCTCTCAATCTGCAAAACTGATAGAGACATACCCCAAGCGACTTAAAGCTGTAATCGCAGCATACGTTGGCGCTACAAAGTATTAACTTAAGGGGGCTGAATAATTTTGCACGCCCAATTTTTCAGTTTTTTATTTGTTAAAAAAGTTTGAAATATCCAATAAATTTGTTATACTTCATGATTGTGTCCCACTTGTTGTTGATTCTTCACAAAACATTACAGTTTCATATCTTTATGTTTAAAGCCTGAAATGTGGCAAAAGTTCGAAAAGTTCAAGGGGGCCGAATACTTTCGCAATGGACTGTATTTGTTACTTCCTACCACTGTGGTTGAAGATAATTTTCAAGGTGATTGCTGACACCTCCACAGCCAGTGGTCCTAAATGCTCTGATGAAGTGCAGTGGGGTTAATCATGACCCTTTAAACCCTGCAACCTGAAAAGTTTGTTTCCTCAAACTGAAGATGTCCACCATTTCATACACTCATCACCTATTGTATGTTAACGCTGCATACCTTTTCTCTGTTCTTAATCTTTAAAATACTCCCCGCTAAAAAGTAGTTTGAACATGTAAAATAAATACTGCCTATCTCTGGGTGCTTGACCAGCAATGTGGCATGACAGATAACCCCCCTTGCATGTGCCCCCGTCACACACTGGTAAGTTCCACGGCTTTCCATGCTATTTCCTCCTACCTCCTGCTATTTCCTCAGGAAATCCCACAATGGTAACCTGGCCTGAGCAGAAGAAATCATTTAACCATAGCTTACATTTGAGGGGCATCACATTTGTGTTAGCCTTCTGATAACACTTGAATCGCCTGTCATAATGATTACATAGCACTATTTATTTTGTCATAGGCTAACCAATGTCATGACAGGTAATGTTATTATGGAGCATGTCAACTCTGTTCATTTTAGACAGCAGCCATGCTTCCATTGAAAAGAGAAGTGAACATGCACCAACCACTGTGTTATGCAAATGTTTATTATTGGCAAGAATCATGTGAGTATCCACAGCCTGTGTGGTGGTTCTGTGTTGTTTTATCTTACTTTAATTCAGATTTTCCTGCTAGCTTACGATACCTAGGCTGATTGAGTTCTGGAGGTACACTACAGAATGTGTAGATACAGTAACCAGGGTTCATAATTAGCACTATTTACCAGCCAAATGCTACTAAAATATGCAGGTGGCTGGTAGATACAATAGTAATCTATTGAGTGGCTGGTAAAAGTTGAACATTCACTAGCCATTTGGCTGGTGGATGAAAAATGTAATTTTGAACCCTGACAGTAACTCTGGTGTGCTGAACTTTGGGACTTTGTTGATACCTCTTGTGTTCTGGTCTTGAACTCTGGTGTCATGTGTTTAAGGGTATGTATTGGTGTCTGAGCTGTATGTTTACTGATTGAATACTTTGAACCCAACAATACCTCTTTACTAATACCAGGGATGAGGGCAGCAGTCCATCTCTTCTCTGTGTTTAGGCAGTAGAGGCTATTGTAGTGATTTTTTAACCTGTAATGTCCTCTTCTATGCACAGACACACAGGCTCGAGTTAAAACAAATGATAGTAACTCATAAAGGCTTCCGTATGCTTCCCACTTGAAACAAGGTGCCTTTATGATGGCTAAACATTTCTAAAGTGAAAGTTTGTTAGTCTAGGTTTATTTCTCTTCAAGTCCTGCTCTCTAGGGTTCATGTAAATTCTTCATACTGTATGGGAAATACTGCATCAAAAATTTTTTGCGAATGTAAAATGACCCGAATAAGACCTCTGTAAAAGCATAAAGATTAAATTCAGATTTCATTATTTTATTTACATGAATTCAAATGTTATGGGGAATTCTTTACTGATTTGTTTCTTTTCTTTCTCAAGACGGACAAACAGTAACACCAGTGTTATTTTCGTTTTCAAAAAGGGTATGCGAGCACAGATTTTCAGGTTTGTTCAGACATGTTCTGCCATAACAAAGCCCAACTGTCGGGTTCTTATAGCAGCTGTCACTCTGCTAGTGGCTGGTTTAAAGGTTAGTTTAGTTAGTGTGTTCTCCAGTGGGAACGTCTCATGTCATCAGTGTTCAGATACAGTGTAAAAAAAACATCAAAATAAATGTCAAAAGGCAAGGGAGAGAGACAGAGAGACAAAGATCTCTGCCTGCATAGCTTCGGTCATGTCATAAGATCCCTGCCAGACATAGACACACACACGTGGACATGAGCCACACATCTGCCTCCATCCTGCACCCTCTGCGTTGTTCTGTTTTATATTCTGTAGCTACTGCTATTTGCATCTCTAGTGCCACTTTATTTCTCTGCTGACATTTACATCTAACAGGACCAGCACAGCATTGACATTGACAGTACATACTGTCTACTCAACGCTGCTCTCTCAACACTACAGTGGTTATAGATCAATGCTATTGCAGTTTTTCAGTACATTGTATAATTTCGTTATTGCTCTGCAATTTGCAGTTTGGAAAAATAGCGCTATTTAATTGTTGTATGGTGATTATAAATCTGCTTTTACATTAATTAGGCTGACTAACAAGCCACACAATATGTTGCAATTGAATGAAGTAGAAACCATACCTGGCCCTATGTCTTGTTAGCCTAGTTGAACAGTTTTGTGTAACTATTAGTGCTGAACGCACCTGCTGATTCACTATGTCCATTGCATCAGTTATGAAGACAATTGGTTTCAATACTTGAAAGTCAAGCGTTCAGGCATTTATAAAGCTGTAATAAAAAACTTACTTATTCTATTATTAAACACTCAGTGACTGTTTTGAAGACTTGAAAAGTCAACCTTTACCAAAATATGTGCCTATTATTTCAGTTTAATAATGCTTTTCTTACTATCATGCAATGAGGATGCCTTGTTAAGCCGTGTAGGGACATCTCCAACTCAATAGTGACACCTAATGGACATACCTGGACCTGCTTGCTCTGACAAATTTCTCACTTCCACATCTCATTCTCACATCCAGTGACGGCTGGTGGTGATATTGGGTGGATGGGCTAAATGCATTATACATCCATCAAAATTCTTCACATTGCTACAACACATTAATTAACATTTAGGTCATTTAGCAGACACTCTTATCCAGAGCAACTTACAGTAAGTAGAGGGAAATTCCCCTGGAGCAATGTAGGGTAGAGTGCCTTCCTCAAGCACACAAGAACATTTGGCACAGTCGGGAATTGAACCAGCAAACATTTTCGACTACCAATCTAGCTCCCTAACTACTGATCATCTGCGCCACAACCGAGATACCAAGTTACAACAACAACACTTTATAGCAAGTGCTCTACAACAACACTATAGAGAAGTACACACAATAATGGCCTTATGGCAAAAAGTATCTGTCTTTTTAACATAGACACACACACACCATTTGACAATATTTCTATGTACACATTAGCACATGCCTTATGCAATAGTGATTGCATGATCATTATGTGTATTGCTACAGACGCAAACCAGTTATTCATTCGACAAGTTCGTATTTATATTTAAACCTGCTGTAAAGGGTCCCAGAGTGGGATTCCCGTTCCATCGAACTGAAATCATGGACTCTTTATTATATGTCTTAGATATCTCTGTTTTCGTTATTTGTATACTTGCATATTCAGTGTGTATGTACGGTTGGTTTTCATTAAATTGAATGTATTATGGACTTTATATTCTGTGTGCTTTGTAGCGCCTTCCTCTCTTTCAACTGGTGCTGATTTGGGACGGAGTTCGTCTAATTACCTAATCACTTTCAGCTGGGTGGCTCAGTCCCTACATTGGTACCGGGTAAGGGAGAGGAGGGCGCGGTTCATTGTTATAGTGGTTTTATTTTATTTATTTATTTATTTTTATTATTGTTATAGTGTTACCTGTGTGCAGAAGACATTCCAGGAGCAAAGTTTGTCAGGTTGTGATAAGTGAGTCCCTGTCTAGTTCGTAGGCTCTATGGTCCTTGTTATTTTTGTTGTAAGCATTCTGTGCCGCTGCTTGAAGAGCACGTAGGATTTACATAGTTGTGTACCTCGCTTAAAGGCGTACCCTGCCGCCTAACACTTATACATGCTTCCTGGGATTGTCAAAATAAACTTACCTTGTTTCATCTGCCATCTGCCTGCCTGGTTCTCCTCTCTCCAAACACTTACACCTGTGACCTGCACATATGTAACTTGTTGTACTGGTAAATGTTAGGAACTAGCATATTGGATACAGGGGTTGAAAGAAATCTGCTTAAATAATACAAAATACAGAAAATAGTAGAATAGCTAAATCGACATAAAAAAATTGTAGCCTATGTAACATTCAGGACAGGACAAATGAATGGAACATTACAGTGCAGCTCAGTGGTGTCTGCATTGACACCATCCATCCATCCATTTTCATCCGCTTATCCGGGATCGGGTCGCGGGGGCAGCAGCTCCAGCAGGGGACCCCAAACGTCCTTTTCCCGAGCCACATTAACCAGCTCCGACTGGGGGATCCCGAGGCGTTCCCAGGCCAGGTTGGAGATATAATCCCGCCACCTAGTCCTGGGTCTTCCCCGAGGCCTCCTCCCAGCTG
>JACXGM010000369.1:20272-76653 GCA_016801145.1 Umbra pygmaea | reverse complement strand
TATGATTGTTTTCATTGGTTGTTGCATTAAATCTTACCGCGATACAGTAGTGCTATTTTCTGATTGGCTATTGTATAGCCCATTTCTTTTTTGTGATTGGCTAATAAGTGGCAGGCTCGACAATCCAGGGGAGACGCGCTTAATTCCTGCCGGTTCCATAGTGAGAGCGGAGCGGCATATTAAATATATTATACAAAAACATTCGGCGTGAGAAATACAATGTGTGGCGGGAGTGCGTGACAAAAGAGTGAAATGAGTGACTGTCACGCTCAATGCGTGACACTTGAGAGCCCTGGGAATATGTGTTCCGGGGCATTACAGTTTACGAAAACGGGAACCCCCACCAGCACGAGAACGCCCATTTGTAGCTGCAGTTGGATGATATTGACCAGGCATGGCAAAAAAATTACCGTATGGCATCGTAATGTAGACAAACTTGTACACCACAATCAACATCATAATCAGTCTTCCGCATCTTCAAGATGGTGGACAACGTTGCATATCACTGTCCTCCTCCAACAAGGTGACTGGCAGGAGATTTTTTGGTTTAGTATTGATTGACAATACGAAAACTATTTACTGAGCTGTCAAAGCTTTTCTTGCAATCCCATAAACCCATAGGTGAAAGCGACATATTAGCTCGGTGGTACATTTATTTCTAGTTCTGGTGCCGTACGGCAAAGCACTGCAGAAGTTGGATTATTTCAACCCTTGCGACACACCCGCCTCAACGCATCAACATTTTGCCGGATCCGGTAGATTTGCCGCAGCAGTGCGCATTGGTTTCTATTGAAATTATTGGACTTCCACCGCAATGCAACCAGTTTGCCGTGCCTGGTGTGAATCCAGCATTACAGTTCTCAAGGGCAGCCGCAGGGTAGCGGGAGCCGGTAGTCTCTTTTTTCTCTCCCTTTTCAGCCGAGTCACGCAGGCCCACTCGCGGTGTAAAGCGCATGTCCGCGATATTCTCCAACATGCACTCTCCATTAACAATTTAACAATCACTGCTGATATACGGCCTTGTATACTCAGTGAAAACTGCCGACATTTCCGCGGAC
This sequence comes from Umbra pygmaea, assembly GCA_016801145.1. Taxonomy (NCBI): domain Eukaryota; kingdom Metazoa; phylum Chordata; class Actinopteri; order Esociformes; family Umbridae; genus Umbra; species Umbra pygmaea. Next base: position 75,595 of record JACXGM010000369.1, on the reverse strand, counting down.
AGCTCCAGCCGGGGAGAGGTCACTGTAACCGGGGCTGTCCCTGGAAACCGGGGACGTCTGGTCACCTTATTACAGAATAAACTGAAATGGTATAAAGGTAAGTGGTAAAAAAAATTATTAGTTTTACATTACCAAAAAATGAAAATAATGTACATTTCAGAGTTACGAATTAAACCTTTTTTCATGGAACATGTGAAGGGTAACAACTGACAGCTGTTCTGCAACGTTGAAGTAATTTAAGCCTTGAAAGTTGATGCTAACGATTACTACAGGTGTTCCAACTTTTGTAAATTACTTACAAACCCTCCATCTGTATATAAGCAGTGTTAAAACAAACTGTATTATTACACCCTCTTAAACATTATTTGGACTGTACTGCAAGAAGTATTATATTGCTTTATAATGTTGAGAAAAACACAATTAACAAAGGACGACTGTCCCTTATAACTGACGGGAAGAGGTCTGGCAGACCCAAAGTCACAACAGAATCAGACGACAATTCCTGAAATTCAACAGCTTGCATGATAGGCGAATCACAGGACAACAGCTTTAAGCACAGCATACCACTTTTTGAAGTAAGGAAGTCTTGTTTTCATCTGTGAAGTTTGACAGTTTGAGTGTTGGTAAGAAGGGCATTGATAAGATGGCAAAAGAAATTGAAAAAGAAGCTTGCCTGGGACATGAAAAGCTGCATGTGGATTACTGAAAACTGGAAGGATTTATGGACCAATTAATAAATATTTGAAATCATCACCCAGGGTTTTTGCACACGGTCAATTAGGCGAAAGGATGGTTCCTCAGTGTGTGACACCAAATGTCAAACATGAAGACGAAGCGTCTAGTTGGTCAGGAGTTAAGGAAGATAATAACAGGCTATGTCAGAACTATCATATTACAAAATAACCAGATGGTAGGCCTAAAATCACAGCACAATCTCCAATGTTCTGCAATCCATTCTAGAAAGAATGCCACGAGTGTATTTGGTTCCAAAAGGTGGTTTTCATGATGTATTTTCTCAATTTTTTTTTCTCCAATTGATCATTTGTTCTATGCCTTAATTTCAGAGTCCATTGAGCCTTCCAATGAGAAATTGGAGAATGGAGCTGACAAACATTTGACTGTTAGTGTAACTTTACCTTGATTTTTATTTTAATTATACTATATATGGATTTCTATAGAACACTATAGCAATACATGGACAAAATTAGAAAATTCATAAAATACAAACAGGCCCCGTCAAATCCTCTATTGGTAATCTCCCACCAGTTATAGTACAGAAATGAGAAATCTAACTAAAATGTATGCCTCCCTAAGAATGACCCTGCCCTTATCAAAAAACTGTTGGATGTCTGGATTTTTAGAAAAAATTTTGTGACATATTTATTTATATTTATAGATCCAGGGTACAAGCGGCCGAAATGGGTTTCCTCAGGAGGGTGGCGGGCGTCTCCCTTAGAGATAGGGTGAGAAGCTCAGTCAATCGTGAGGATCTCAGAGTAGAGCCGCTGCTCCTTTGAGACGAAAGGAGCCAGTTGAGGTGGTTTGGGCATCTGGTAAGGATGCCCCCTGGGCGCCTCCCTAGGGAGGTGTTCCAGGCACGTCCAGCTGGGAGGAGGCCTCGGGGAAGACCAAGGACTAGGTGGCGGGATTATATCTCCAACCTGGCCTGGGAACGCCTCGGGATCCCCCAGTCGGAGCTGATTAATGTGGCTCGGGAAAAGGACGTATGGGATCCCCTGCTGGAGCTGCTGCCCCCGCGACCCGATCCCGGATAAGCGGACAAAAATGGATGGATGGATATTTATTTATTTGTTGAATATGTTTTTATTAATAATGTAAAAAATGAGGAAAACATGTTTCACAAAAGAAATGTCCATTATATTTTCCAACCAAACAGAACATCCCTCCTACCAAGCAGAAACACCTGTTGCAATAAACAAAAAGTAAAATTAAATTCTATGATTGTTGTTGGTGCTATTGAACTTGAATTGATGCCTCCACTGCTCTGTGCTTGTCACAGGATTGCCTACTCATCCAGTTTTGATAAAATTGCAATTTATTTTAACCACATTTTATTTGGAAGTTTAGTGACCCCTTTCCTGTCAATTTAACATTTTCATGCAGCTGAGATGCTGTAGCGTTAAATAATGTTTTAGGTTTCTGATTAATCTGTTGTTAAACTTCACCATCCTGTTTCCCCCTGCTAGTTTGCCTCTTGCTTCAGGAATTGTTTGCCCTGGTCCATTTATTCGAGAATTGCTGCTAATTGAAGTGTTGTTGGAGGGCCAGCATTGAGCCCTCTTCCTTTTGGACTATTAATCCCATAGCAGTTAAAGCGTCCTGTGCATCTTTCAGATGGGAGGTTAAACCTATACACTGACTCTGTGGTCACTAATGATACGATGGCACAGATTCTACTACTATAGCAGGGGTGTTGGCCCCAGTGTTGTGGCCACAGTTGATAAGAATGAGACTGTTATCATATCCCAAAAAGAGTTTCTTATACACACAGGCACAGAGAATGTAACATGGTTGGAAGGGCAGGCCGACTAATTCAATAGAAGCCAATGTAATTCCACTCACATTTTCTCAGAGACAAATGGGCTGTAAATACACACTGTTTGTTATCTACGTTCTCCAACTTCTTCTTTTTCAAGCTGATGTTGTTGTTTGTTTCCCCTGGCCAGAGTGACAAGGCACAAGTACTGTAAACTGCAAAGTCCGTCTATAGTGTCTAAACTTAGGAAGAGGGGAAATAAGAGTATACTATTTCAACTTCCCATGTTAATTTTGTTGCCTATCTACCAGACCCTTGCAGCAACGACAAATGCATACACAAATGTACACACTATTCATGCTTTATTAATCATGGTCATTTTCTTACGCAGACGTTCTAAAAGCCTTTATAAATCAAACATAATACACATTAAAAAGCATTAAAACTCCAGTCATTTGATGGGATTAGAACAGCTTCAAAACTCTCACAGTGATGTAATGAGCATGTTATTGTTTGCACTAGTTCTGACCAGGGGCCTCATCTATAAACGTGGCGTATGCACAGAAGAAGACGTACGCAGCTCTCTACGCAATAATTGGGATTTATAAAAAGCAAACATGACGGGAAAATGTGCGGTCCTTCACGGCAACTCTGACCCAGGCGTACACACAAAAACATGTGAAACGAGAAATGGCGACACAATCGGCAGATGAATGAAACACGTAGGCTACTGTAGATCCATCTGAAACTGTAGAGTGTTGTGTAAACGAAATTGAAATACTGCCTGTCATTAATAATATGAAGACGTCACAAAGCCATGCTTACAATTAACAGCCTGCAGAGAAATACAAACATTATAAAACAAGATTGTAACGTAAATGCAAATGAAGCACATATTGCACATATTTGCAAAAGAACACTAAAATATATTATGTAGGCTGATTATATTGGCATGTTATGTAATTCATCATCATAAATAATATGGTAAACAGAACAAAATCATGTTTAAAACTAATATTCTTGTCGATGTCTCGCGGTGCAGATAGATAGATAAATAGATAATGGATAGATAGTCTTTATTGTCCATTGGGGAATATTGTTTTCATAGTATACATGTCATAATCAGATACAGAAACATAGTGTTCATTTATATGCATTTAGTTCATTTTATTTTTAAATGTGTTCCATCGGGACGCATGTCTTAACCATTTTGAAAAGTGCCCGAAATTCCATTTGTGCAGAACTATTTTCCATTTACAATTAGATTATTACTGACATCTGTATTATTGATTATCAGATACCATTAAATGGATGGTTATAAAAAGCCATGCCATCACAGTGCGTAATGACGTACATTAGCTATTATTATTATCACTGTTAGAATATAATAATAATAGCCTAATGCATATTATTTATTGGCGCCTTTAATAACTCTAGGATTTCTGGCGACTGGCACTTTCCAGATGGAATTGACTGACAGGTCAGGGAGTTCCCAGCCAAACCTTTGCCGGGTTATGCCAGGCGTGTTAGTCGGTATAATAGGCTTGTCGCATAATTACATGAAGTTTCCGTACACGCAAGTGAACAAGCAAACAAAAAAGCACATTTTGCAGCTATGTCCGGTTTCCCAAATGTAATCAGTGCTATTGCCATAATGGCAACGAATGAGAATGAATATGCATTCATTAATCGAAAGCATTTTCATTCCACCAACGTCAAAATAATTTGTGATGCAGACATGTTGCTGTAATGTAACCGATTTTCCCCCACCCGTGGCAGATACACTTTCGCGATGAAGTGCTAGGCGCTTTGACATCGACTGATATCTGACCACTTTTTATTTCGGCCACGGTCCAACTTTCTTACAGCGTCTGCAACCTTTTGCCACTCCAACGCCTTTTCGGCATTAGTAATTGCCACACTGTGCCCTTTAGACAACATTTTCCTCCTCTTTTTCACCTCACCAACAATATTTTCTACTTCACATTGAGTGAAGTTTCTTTTTTTGGTTTTCATCTCTCTGTTTGTCATGATTTCTCAATCAATGAATATTAATTTCGGGGCATTTCACTGACTATTTATGGGCAATTATGGGCGAGACATGCAGCCGCAAAAGCTGCGCCACATTTAGAGTTGATTGTGATTGATAAAGGGAAAACGGCGTAGGACGTGCGTGCACACAGTTTTATAAATCTGAATATTTCTTTGCGTACACACGTCCTATATTTCGTCAGTACGCCACTTCTGACGCAAATCCACCGCAAAGTTTTATAAATGAGGCCCCAGGGCCCTACTCACTTAATCGGGCACTACATCTGAACAGGAAATCTGTATGTGGAACACTAGCGATGGAGACCATAAACTCATTATGAAAATGTTTACTGAGGTAATAAATCAATTGAGAAGTGGCTGACTTTCTCATAGACTTCTACAGAAACAGACCTCTTTTGCTACCACACGTGTCGCCCCCAGATGGAATTCAGGTAGAATGCAAGTTTAAGGCACTTCCACATTTGCTTCACTTTGCCAAACCGGATGCTAGCCCTGTGGTAGGCAACGATAATCAAAAGAATAGGGGGAGCTCAGAGCTCATGTCCAGCTGGCAACGTGAGTGAGCAGTGTAATCGCAGATTTAAAAAGACATGGATCATCTTTGCTTTTAACACTGGCTTAATTCATATGTTATACATTGGTACCCCTCTTGCTTTCCTGCTTGTTAAGGAGACTAATTAGTGGGATATTCAAAGTAACAACATCCGTTATGTATGTAAAAATGACAAAGCACTTTTCGAAGCCATCCAGTGGAACATAATCAAAACAGGCAAGGACGTGGAAATTCTCAAGGACGATCAAAAAGGGGAGAAGTGTTTTATACACAGGTTTAGCTCTTTATGTTTTTCAGTTACATATTCTGTGGGTATAACAAATGCATTGGCACCTGCATTGTATTATATTGGGGGAATACTGGGTCAAGGACAGCTTTTCTTCTAACAATGAAAGGGAGTTAAAACTAGCACTGATACTCAACATTAGCAAAAATGACGTGAACAATAAGCACAAGATCAGAAATATGTAATATATTTTGACATTACTCTTTTCTTATAAAGTAAATTTCTTCATAATATTGTTTTGTTATTGTGACATAAACAATACAGCTTAAGCAACAGCATGATGCAACAATCTGAATGTGATTTTTCAGTCTGCTACATTTTTCTAATAATAACCGAAGAAGGATCTCTATGTTTCTTTAATACTGCATCTATGAGTTATGCGGTGCTAATGTACAAGGCTTAGGTAACCTGCTTGTCAAGATACAAATCATGCACACTGTTTTTAAATGTACATTTATGAAGTATTTACTTATAAGTAGACAGAACATTTTCTTGGAAATAGTCATTATGGTTTGGTTATACATTTGAAGGTATTTCTGACTGAATTGTAATGAACAGAGCCGATTTATGATATTGCACTAGTCAGGAATGTTGGTGTTTATAACAAATCATCCACTGTCATCACAGCTCTGTCAAAAACAGGCGGGAGTCTGTCAGCACCTGCTGAATGTTTTGAATGAGTCTTGTTCTATATGGTGTTCCATGATTATGTTAACTGCTCTACTATCGTGTTTAGTTATGATACTGTGTCTTGTTATTGCATGTGTTTGGCCAACTCGATTTTGAAAGGGATAATTGGTTATTTACTGAATCATCTGGTTAAGTGATGGTGAAATAAGAAAACACTATGTTATTTCTGGTATATATTATAGTATTCAATGGGTTTATTGATAGATAAATTGTGGAAAAGGTTGAAAGTGTGCTTAAATAGCAGTGGGACTGAAACTAGGTATGTTAACTGGTAGCAGTGGCCTAGATAAACCACTAGATAACCCTGCTGCCAAAGTTAGATGAATTTTGTAATGAAAAACCATGTAGAGTTTCTGATGACCTATGGATTACTTTAAGAGAACCATCTGATGTAGCATCAATACGTAAAATATTAAATTACCCTTTAATTTCAATGGCAAAGTATTCACTTCAACTAACTTGCAAATTGAACCAATTAATTAGACCAATAAAATCACATTCCCTCGCTCAAGTAATTAATGTATTTAAGGTAACACTGTGTATGAAACAGCTATGTGTATAGAATTGAGCAGAATTGGTTAAGTAGACCATAGCACATAGATATAAGTAATTAAACATGCTACTATTTGATGCAAACCATTGCTAGCTGAATTGAAAGATTATTTTTCCTTCGTTTTGAACTGGGCAGAAATTAAACCAAGGCACTGGCTCATCTAGGGAGAATTCAATTAGCAAATAAAGGCAATTCTGTTTATATTTCAGATTTGAATTAACAAATAAATATGTTCTAGCTTTTTTGTGCATCTTAAGCTAATCACTTCTGATAACCCAGTTGAAATCATGATCACTTAGCTGAACACCTTAATTGACTCAGGTTTTAGCCCATCAAGTTGAAAGTCTTGGCACTCAGTTGACAGCTTTAAAATGGTGGAAGCCGTAAACTTAGAGCATTGGCTTCCGTGTCAACTCACTCACACAGAAAAACAGCAAATCACAAAGAAGGTCATTGGAGTGTGTGATTTAGTGCAAAGACACACTTTCCAACCCATAGCAGTTCATGGATTAACCACCTTGCTATTGTTCTATCACAGGTGTCAAACTGGTGTCCACTGAGTGCCCGGTGTATGCTGGTTTTTGGTACTTTCTTTAATTTACTCCCATTTAAGACCAGCCGCGGTCGGTGAATCTTAATTGGGAATGCCAAATTGCATTACGTTCAGGGCCGTAGTGAATGGAGCAGTGTGTAACTCCTTAAAACAATATTTTTGCAGGAAGCTTTGGATAATATTTATCCAGTCTGAGAGGATAACACAATTCTGTGACACATTTTCATCTTGACTGGTAATGATTTGTGTGATGCGGACGTGCCCTCTCCCATTTCAGTGATGAACCAACACCCCTGTGAGAACCACTTAGTCCAGAGCTGCAAAAAGGGGCACTTGAACGCAGCTCAGATGCCATGCCATGTAGAGGCACCCCTGTCTCCAATCAAGCCTCATCAAGTGAAAAATAAAATGGCTCCTCTTCAGAGCAGAACTAGGCAGAGGAAAAAGAGGGGAGTGTGTGGTGCAGGACTGCCCCGCCCTTGTGAAGGAGGTAAAAAGGAACATGCAGAGGCAGCTGTAGTACCACTGCAAAAACAGCTTTGAGACAGCCACCATGACCAAGCTGCCTCAATACCCTAAGCCCTTTGGCATTTGTTTTTCTAGAATTTCCTTTGTTAAATTTACGCCATCCGGGGGCCCTAACCACTTAACCTGTCTTTTTACTGTGTCTGTCCTTGGTGATGTTCACTACAGAATTCATACATGCATAATGCCTCAAGTACAGGATGAAATCATACTGTTAACTATAAATAGCATGAGATATTCACTGGCAACAGAGGACTGAAGATTGTTGTCTGGCAGCAAAGAAAGATGAGGTGGGATTGCTTCCGCTAGATATATTCAGCAATTCTATCTGCTTAGTGAACTGTCGGATGAGTAGTAGACACCGAGTACAGTACAATGTGTTCACAAACCCACACAAAACCAACAGACACATTTATAAACAACCGTATGCTTCCAAACTCAGAGATGTGGAGGAGGCATTGGATAACAATGTAAATTTCTGGACTCTTCAAAATTGGGATCACCTCGGTTGCTATGGCGATGGAAACAGACGGCCTCACACTGCCCATGAGTTGCTCATGTCTGACTCGAAATTTACCATCCCATTATCTGACGAGACATACCCAGAGTGCAGCTGAGGTAGAGGAATCTGAAGTTGTGTTCCCCCCGCTTCCACAGGGTGAGAGTGCCAGGGTGAGGTTGAGGAACCAGCTGTCTTAAATATCTGACAGTCATGTTTTATTTGACGAATGCATGCATGGACTCTTTCTCTTCCAAAAGCCACAAACACACACCCATAGAAAGCCAAACACACCAATACATTTTGTTTTTCTGGGACACATGGCCACATGAAACCTTCACATATCTAAAAAAAGAACGACACACGTGCACACACAGTTTCACACAGTTTCAAATATACATCTGTTCATGCATTTTGTTTTACTTCTGACATGCTTTGACACAGGCAGACGCACAAACAAATCCTCTACTGCTTCCCAGCTGTGATCTGACAGATAGAAGATACTTTTTTAATCTCTTCCAGACCGGGAACATCCCTCAGCCGTCTGCTCCATCCAACACAACTGTTTCCTGTTATAATTATCAGATGAAGAACTCTCTGATCCTAACAAAATAGTGTTCCCTCTTTTCCATAGACACAAAGTCTACATCTCATAGAAATTTGTAACCTAATTGTCAACCTAGGGTGGTTCAGTGGCCTACGCCTCTACCTACACTACACACATTTTATGGTTGAATCTACATCCCTGCATTTTCAATCAATACAAAAAATAAAGAAATGGAGAAACAAGTTCAGTTTGTGTTTATATGCATTTGATATTACAGTAAAAATGTAGTTTCAGCTTTGCCAATCATGTTTGCGATTTTACAGGGTATTATAGTAATTGCAAAGATCTTGACAGACCTGTGACTTTTGCATGCTATCTTAAATAAGCACTCTTTCTGTAATTATTTTGTTTAATACGCTGCTTTTTATTTTATTTCTAACTATAGTGAGGTTACACTTGACATATTTGTAAGAAACTGAAACAAACCAGCTTTCGAGACATCCTCAAAGGCACAACAGTTCAGTCTTTGGTCTGTATTTCAAAATAAATATGGGGAAAATCAACAAGCATACATTACTTACACATTAATAGATAAACGACCCTTCGCTTCACATTTCCAACTGTTGTGTCCGTTACATTATGTCTACACTTCACTGACACAATTTGACAAACAAACACTTGATAAACGGAAAATCAGGCATGATGAATGCTGCCTGTCAATCACAGTCTCCCCCTGTTATGGGTATTTGCATCTGCTGAAAGAGCGTAACAGAAGAGGATTTACCACTTGATATGTAGGCAGCTGCTATCCATCCGAGTCAATTTCCCAGACCATTTTCCCTGCTTTGACCATCCTCTAAAAAAAGGTATTCCATCACTGCCTGACTTGCCTCATAGCAATTAAGTTAAGCTTAGCCTAGCATCTCCATAAAGCCTAGCATCTCCAGGCTTAGACCACAGCACCTCCACTGGGATTGACATCTCCATCCACCACTGAAACATTCCTCACACTAACTAACCTAAAACCTTTTCTTATTTGCTCCATGTTACCTGGGTTTAGAAACCTTTTCTCTCTCAGGTATAATCTGAGGTATAGCACGGAATAATATGCATATAAATAATCAGATCTCACTTTTACATTTTCACATTTTAGTGGACAGACCTATAGTAAGTAGAGGGACATTGCCTGGAACAACTTATGGTAAAGTGCCTATTGAACCTGCAATCTCTGAGCCATTTGACACCACTTATTTAGACTAAATTTATGGTGGATGTCACCAGCCTTTCCAAGACGCCACAATGACCTTTTCTAACCTTGTGTACTGTCTGACCTAATTAGCCAGTACTGCAGCTGCTACAAGCCACAACTTCCCCATCTTTGAAAGCTTTTTTCACACTGGAGGCAATGCTGAAATTGGTTGTTTTTCACACTTGTTTTGCTATACTGACTGGCCTAACTGCCAGTTACAAGTTATTGGATGTGTATGTCCAGGCAGCAGGCATACAGAACTTCTCTACACTAGTTGTCATAGTAACAATTGGTTTGCAGTGCTGTGTTGGATGCAGACTAGTGTTACTTCTCTTGTTGCCTCTAATGTAGTGAGCTAAGGTAGCAACAGTGGCAACCATGAAAGTTTCCCAATTACTAGCTACAACAGTCGGCAAGCAAGCTAGCATTCATCTTGCAAGCACACACAAAATGTATTTGCTAAGAGATTAACAATCTTTGAGTCTAACAACTGTCATAAGAGTAGCTTGAAATTATATTCAAAATAAGGAATACAATAAAAACAAAATTGGATTAATAACTCAGATTTGGCCATTCAGAGACAGAAAGTAATATGAATGTGGTAAAATACCTTCTTGCATGTTCAGGCTGAAAAACTATCAAAAAACATTCAAATTAGAGGGTAATAACATTTTGGTTAGCTTCATTTCAACATTTTAACATTGAACAATTCCCATTGAGTTTCCTGCTAACGGCTCTTCCACAGCAGGCAACATTGTCCTGAAGGGGGCAAGGTAGGGGCTGTGGGGGTTAACAATTCGTCTAGTGTTGGTTTCCGCTGTAAAATATTCCAACAGAACTTTCTTTTTGAGGTCCGTCAGATAGTGCCTATCTACAGATGTGTTAATTGGTCTTTCAGCAGGAAGTCAGCTTATTAAAGGGGTCTGAGGGGCTATCGGCACACACCAGACCAAAGCTTCTGGAATTACGCTTGCTTTGAGCTGACCTTCAGCTACTGTGCAGTGGAAAGGACACTGGTTAGGCGGACAGAATTAGCATACGTATATGGAGCATTAAACGCCGGGAAAGTGTGGGAGACGGTCAACAATTTGTAGAGGTATTACAATGTTACTTTGAATTTAATGAGAAAGAAGAAATAAAAACAACTGGCCTCAATTGGGAAACACCAAGTTCAAAATGTCACCTAATATTAAAAGTTTTTATTTGTTTGCGTGTTAAAGGCTTAACAAACTTGTACATTTTCATATTTCAACATACTGGCAGAAACCAGCTAGTAGGGTCAAGACATGAGGTAAACAGTAGGCCAAACAATAGGGTACTGACTACATACAGTAGCTATATTCAACACTACACAATGTGGCCCTAATTCTGACATAACCTCTTATAACAGTCTGTGACAAAAACTGATGGCAACAGACATAGCACTGTTATGATGTATAACATAACGACATGTATATACTAGTTCACAAAGAAAAACAGTGTATTTGTTCCAAATTAAACCTTCCCTTGTGCTTCAACTGTAGCAATAGTCTTTCACTACATTTTTAACCAATAACATGCAAGAGAGTGTAGTATATGGTTAATATATCATAGCGAAGTTCTTAGGCTCTTATGTACGATGCAACACAAAGTGCCTAGACATAGCACGTAGTCATGGTTTATTGGCAATGTATTTGTTTAACCCTACAGTGGGTTAAAAAACAGGAGGAAGCTGAGTTTTCTGGTCAAACCTAAGCCAATTAAACAGCAAGAGTTGATGTTCCCTTTAGTGGACAGTGTATCATCCACGTTTGGCCAGGTCGAAATAGAATCTGGTACCTGCGGAAACAGCATGTCCTCTGGTGTTCTATTAGAGAATGAGGCTTTACTCATAAGTGAATGGCTTCAGATTAGAAAGTTAATCAAATATTTGAACTGCTATTTCAAGTGTCTAAATATTACCACTGTAATGATTTATGTTATTGCACAGATGGGTAAAGTGGGGCCTAAAACAGAGACGTGAAACGTTCCTACAAACCAACAAGAGGCTGGTCAATGGAAGAGAATCTATGAGAAATCATAATGACCCTGAATGGTTAATGAGCCACCAGTCTCCTGTGACTATGTTCACCCTTACAGTCAATCTGCAGTTGCTTCACGCATGTTTGGGTGTATAAATGAATGATATATACCCACTGATTCTTGCTGAAAAATAACTTAGAAATGCTTTTGTTGTACCACAGTAAACAAGCACAGTAAACATGCTTAAATCAATGACTATAACTATGGTTTAACTATGTTATACTGTATATTGGTTCTTTTTTTCATTGCATTTATAGCGCTGTCTGTATGTTTTAGACAACAGTTATTGGTTCAAATAAGAATTGGCCCTTATAGTGTAACATCTAACCAGGGCGCTGATCTCATAAGTAATGGTGGTTGTAGAGGACGTAGGACAAAGTAAGGAGAACATAATGGATATGAAAACTGGAGAACCCTATTCTAAATCTACGGATGTGTTATGTGATGATTGACACTGACTAGGAGGACTTAGAGGAACAGACACTGTAATTCATACAGCATACCCGATATTCAGTACAACACAAAAGCAATTGCCATAAACCTGTGACTGGCAGGGCAGTGGTTGTTACTCATACTTGGGAAGCTCATGACCAGAAGGACCAGCGAAAGTCAATTATGTTTGATGTTTCGAGAGTGGACAGGAGCTGACGGACAAAGCATAAAAAAACACTGACTGTCACTACGGCGACAGAGATGATGGGCTGTCATCCATGGGGAGGAAGGAACACACTCTTAACACCTCACTGCCGTAGCAGCAAGGGCGGCTTATTGAGGTGAACCCTCAATAAAGCAGCATGCGGTGTGCGCTTTTTTAAAAGATCAAGTAATTAGTTGGATTTGATTCGTCAGCTGAGACTCTTGACATGCAGCAACCTTAACTAATCAACAGCCCCTAGCATGCCAAAGGGGGGCAGAGGGGTCAACCGTGCCAGGTAATTATATTGAAGTGAGTTGCATTGACAGAATAAGGGGACCATTGATGTTCAGCATGTGCTAAGGTCACAATGGAGGTCAAGGTGTTCAGAAAGTGCTTAGGGGAGACATCAAACGTTTTCACAAGGGTAGTATTCCAATTGTCCCTGGTCCAATTCCGAATATAATAAAGGCTGCTACAGTCCTCTGCATGCTTACAGAGCATCCACACCATGACATCACCACTAGAGCACTGTCTTCCTTTCCATATACTGTACATATTATTTTGCTACATACAGTTCATTGCTCTATCAATAACATAACACCTTGTAATTTCCCTCAGTAATAAAAATTGTGTAGAGCTACATGTTTGAACTACCTGACAATAAAGCTGTGTACGGCATCACTTATTAAATATTTACAATATAAAGTCAATTTCCCCGTTTTCTACAATAACTTGTGCTTTAGATGTCCAAACACAGACGTACTATACACACCCATATACACCCTGCACACATACACACGCACACACAAACACACTAAAGAGCATGTATAAAATAAGCAATCCCTGTAATTCTAAATGAGTTTCCGAGCTTTCGAATCTCAATAGAAGCTAAACAGGGCTCTACTACAGGAAATAACTTTTAACCCTTAACAGAAGTCTCTGTGAGACAGGATATGCCCTGCTGAGATGTCCTGAGATGAAGTCTGACGGCAGGGTTCTTTCTTAGTCCACACAGTCTAGATGAGCAATGTTCTGTTGTCATAGTAACTGCTACATTGAAGTCACCTTCCCATATTTTCTAAAAAAAATATCCTTCTTTCTCGATGCCCATAGACATTTTCATATTGAAAACAGCCCGAACAGCCGTAGATTCTGATTGGTTGTGCGATGTGTTAGTCAGACAGTTTAGTTTGCTCCATTGGATGACTGGCCCTCAGCTTAGCTAGGTTTTTAAAGTGCGTCAGTTGACCAGATATGGTTTAGGCCTCCCCAGGGCGAAGGTATTTATAGAGAGGAAGAGAGGCAGAGGAAGGATGAGAAAAATCTGAGGAACGAGGGAGACTGGAGATGTGACGCCAGGGAGCACTGAATGTTTAAACCAAACCCCTCAGCTTTGTTTCCATTGTTAGCATCATTAGGAGAGTTAATGGGTGAGATCACAAGACAAATGGCTGAGCGGCAGAAAGAGAGGCAATAAAAGATTTTGTTAGCCAGACATCTGTTAAAGGTCCACTGAAACATCTCCTCCAAAACTTTGAAAATCATAACTAGTAACTAATGTGCAAGTGAACCTTGGGTGTAATACCAATGTCAGTAGCGCAGTCTGGAATTCAACACTGGGCTTTGTAGCCGAGGCAAGGCCAATGCAGAGCGCTGCTCATTCTATCGTTCTCAGACACAGATCTCTATGGCAGTAGCCATCACCATCTGGCTCTTGGTCTTCTCCCGGCCTGGAGAGGCATGGTTTTGCCCTGGAGACTCCTCCCGGGGGGAGTGGGGGTCAGAGAGGACGGTCCTCTTCAGGGGTGCAGGGCGCAGGAGCGAGGTGGTGCCGGGTGGCGTGGATGGCTCCGCGTGTCTGTGAGAGCGCGATGAGGTGGATGACGATGAGGAAGTGGAGGTACAGCCAGCAGGGCATACCCCTGAGGAACTGGATCTCTCACCTCTCTTTGCCCTGCAGGAAGCACGGCGACGGAGCTCGCTGACCAGCTCGTACTTGACGAAGCAGAAGACGTCCTTGACACCGCAGCGCTTCTCCGGCTCGGGGGCGAGCAGCCGCTGGAACATTCGCAGGGCGTCATCTGTGAAGCGACGCCACTGTGACGGGTAGGTCGCCGTCGGGCAGCCGGCCCGCTGCCAGCGCCGGAACTCCTCGTAGAAGGCATCGGCGGGAAGCGCCGCCTCCCAGGGGAAGTTCCCCGTCAGCATGCAGAAGACGAGCACACCGAACGCCCACACATCCAGACTGGTGGTCACCAGGAAGCCCTCGGCTCGACTGGCGCGGCACACCTCCGGCGCTGTGTAAGGGATGGTGCCGCTCACGCGCTTCACCCGGCAGCCGACGCGCCGCGTCATGCCGAAGTCAGCCAACTTGACCCGCCGGCACTCACGGTCGAAGAGCAGCACGTTCTCAGGCTTGACGTCGCGGTGCACCAGGTTCTTGCTGTGCATGAAATCCAGAGCCAGACCCAGCTGCTGCATGCAACGCTTCACCATCTCCTCTGGGAGACCCACCTAAAAGAGGAAAAGACAGGAGGAAATAAAGAGGTTATCAATTAGTCTCAGGGTGTAAAGGAAGGACGTTGCATAAAATGAGAGGTGTATAGGTACCCAAGTGGGACAAAAGAGGTTCAGTTAAGGTTTCTACTGCACACATCACCAATGGCCTAGAGGAAATGTAGATGTTACCACTCCCTCAGTGAAGAGCACTGAAATGAGAGCCCTACACTTCACAATAAATGAACGTTCAGTTCCGGTCTGAATGGGGACTTGAACCAGGCTTCAGTCCCAGGTGGGCTTGTTGAAACCATAGAATCACAGTGCTTTGACACACTGTGCCTGATTAGCTTTGGGTGTGAAGGAACAGTGCTTGGTGGGGGGCTGATAAGCAGGCTCCAGTACCACACCTGGGGGGGGATGATGTCAAACAGGTCTCCCGCTGGGGCGTACTCCTGTCCGAACACGTAGCTGTCCTCCGTTTCGAAGAGGACATCCAGGACTTTGACGATGAAGGGGCTACAGCTAAGCGTGCCCGTCAGACTGTACTCCCTCAGGAAGCTCTTCAGCTTTGTCTTGCTCTTGGTCACAAACTTCAGAGCCATTTTGGTGCCTGAAAAGTACACACAGAGATGGACATAATGAATAAATTAATGAATGAGTAATGTACCGATGTTCTCCCATGGCAGCATTCGAGATGAAGGACCCTGGCCAAAATCAGAAATAACTTTCTGTTTGCTGTTCATTTCTGTATGTCCCCCATTCCAACTCTGCCTGAGCTGCATCTGCTCCATCCGCTCTCTGTGTGTGTGAGTATCCATAGCAACGGCTTTGCTTGACTGCTCACAAGACAAGTGAGAGTCTGAGACAGAGCAGTGAGGTAGCTACTTTTCATCACTCTAAACAACAAAATTCAAGAGTATTATTTTTTACGACAAATGACCTAGTCAGTTGACTATATTCTATTGTTATATTTAACAAGATTAAATATAACAATACATTTGATCAGGATAAAGCACTTCAAAAACCGTGTTAGAATTATAATACATGTCTTTGCACAGCTGAACAGAATGTTGTAAATATCTTAGCTTCAAAATGGAAGGGAAATCATTCATAATTTATTGTTCACAAAAACAAGGCCTTACCTGGCCCTAACATGATGTATTGCGGTAGGTTTGGGTCAGGTTGCAAATCTCAAATATGAAAACACACCCATAAAACACTATTTTATCAAAGCTGTCATAGCTTACAAGATGTATCAACACAGTGGATAAATATCTTGGGCAAGGCAATACAAACCAAACTGACAATTATTAAGTGAGATATTCTCCTGAATGCCTGAGTTATCTGATTCCTGCTACACACCCTGTGATCACAAGCAGCTTCTGTGCCTTGAAACACACTCTCAGCTGTTGACTAAGAGCAGCGCTGTGAAATCCGAGCTTTTCAGAAAGCTCGCCCAGCAACCTTTAACCTCTTCACGGCAACGGTAACCTTGTCTCAAACTGAAGATCCCTTGGAGTTCACTTTGTCCTCAGACCTCACAATGCCAAGTGCCACTTCTCATTCCGACCTTTATTAAGCTTTTATCGGAGGACACCACCTTGGGCCCTGATCTTCTCGCAGTATGGCTGTGTAAACTCTATAGGACAAAATTGATTCTTCACAACCACTCCTGCCCTGACTCACCCAGTGTGCGGTGCGACACCAGGTCGACCTTCCCGTATGTGCCCTTGCCCAGCTCGCGGATGTGCTCGTAGTGTTTTGCCACGTCTGCAGCCGACAGGGAGGTGATGGCCAGGGCCTGCATGTCCTCCACAGGCACCCCTCCACCGCCGCAGTAGCCCACCTTGGAGCTGGGAGAGCCCCCGCCCCCACTGCCCACACGCCCCGGCCCCGACGGAGACAGAGACAGGCTGGCCTTGACACTGTGGGGCAGACTGTGGGGGAGAACACAGAAAAACACAAGCACATGAACATGTGATGCAATGGGTTCTAATGCATGTACGGTATACTGACTAATCCTGTACTGAACATCAGCAGTCTAAGACAGTGACTAATCCTGAATAAACTGAACATCAGGAGTCTAAGACAGTGACTAATCCTGAATAAACTGAACATCAGGAGTCTAAGACAGTGATTTATCCTGTATATACTGTTGAGACAGTGACTTATCCTGTATATACTGAACATCAGGAGTCTAATGCCTGCAGTAAACTTAACGCTCCCCGACCGGGCGGGAATTTCGAGTGCGCAAGCCAAGGGCGCACACCACTGTTTTTATTTCAGTGGCGCACGACAAAAGGAAACGGGAAGCATGGACGAGTTTGAGTGCACAGTAAACGATTCATAATAACACAGTTAATGGTTCGTAATAAAACTGTAAATTGTTAATAACAATACAGTTAACATAATCTTAGCCATTGTTGACATTAACGTCAATGCTGCCGCCACTTATGCCATCGTTTAACTTTTCTTCTTCCTCTAGTCTGTAGAAATATCAAAGTCGGTAGCCTCTCCTCAGTTGCGACACTTCTGTTCAGGAGAAGAATGCAACTAGTGTCGCAAGCACCACGCACGACTCACGAGTTTAAATAGTTACGGCGCTCCCATGACGTCACTTTGGCGTGAACAAACTGTAAAAAGTACTGGTAATTTGCTGCAAGTACCTTTTCTATTATTTTACGAACATTTCCTTCAAAACAATAACGGAAAATACAATACTTACTATGTCCGTTAACACACAGATCTGATATTACTTTTAACAGACATCTACTGTGTTTATAAAGTATTTTCTGTTATTGTCTTGAAGGAAATGTCGGTAAAATAATAGAAAAGGTACTGGCAGCAAATTACCAGTACCTTTTACTGTTTTTTCACAGATGTTTTTACAGTGCAGAAGTCTGAAACATTGACATATCCTCTATATACTGAACATCAGCAGTCTGAGACAGTGACTTGTCATGTCTACTTGTTCTTATGACAAGACGTGGGACATTTCATCACATTACAGATTTACGGATATGGCCATTCAAATGAGAAATTTTGTACGTATTGAATTGTCCTTCTACCAAAACATTTCCAAGAATGGACCAATCGGGTACAATTGAATGTATTTGGGGAACGTTTATTTCAGGCATTACATGGCAAGTTATTGAGGTTAAGGTTAGGGTAAGGTGAGGTTAAGGTTAGGGTTAAGGTAAAGTGACTTTTTTACATTTCGTAAATGTACAAGGGTTTACGTTTCCATGACTTTACACATGTAAAATTTTCTTGATTTGTAACATCTTTTACGTATCGCCATAAGAACAGCCTGATCCAGTTTATATGAAACGGCAGCTGACCTAAGACAAGGATCTACCCTGTATAAACTCTATCCTGTATATAATGAACATCAGCAATCGCAAGTCATGGTCTATCCTCAACATCAGCTGTCTAGATACAAAAGGGTCACATTAAATCCAGCTGTCTTATTGGCTTGTTTTTGAATGCATGTTTGTTTGAGTGAGTGTGCACGTGTTGGGCGTGTGCATGTACACACATGTAATGCACACTTCAATCAATGCAGTTTCAGAGGAGCAGAAGGAGATTAGGGTGTGTGCCTGGTAAACATATTTGACAAAGAGTCCATCTGGACAGTTAGACAGGGGTTGCTGAACCTCCAGAAACTCATGCCCACTGTAATGACCGTTAGGAGAATGGAGTCAGCTGGGTTGAGAGATGAAGGAAACAGCTGACAGAGGAATGGGAAAGTCTATGGGGGCACATACCAGATTCGCTTCACCCGCCGCTCCTCCTGAACATCCACTGTGCATTTCCATACAATCAGTAGCGTAACCGTAGAAAAAGGGTTTACTTTCGTTGTGCCAGGTAAACATATTTGGCTTTACTGCAGCTCCGAGTGAGCCGTTGGAATGCTGGTAGTTGACGCGGTTTCCTGAGCCCTGAAAGAAATCCTGCTGAGATGTTTGAGAAGCACAGGCTAACCAGCACAGGCTTACCAGCACAGGCTAACCAGCACAGGCTAACCTTGAGGAACATAAAGGCTTGAATAATTACCCTGTATGGCAGAGCGTAGATGAGCTAATTGGAAGATCCATGTTGTCCTATTCAGTGTTTACCGTTACCATTGTGTGTGATTGGTTCATGAGCTGTTTGTTTACTGGTACTGTGCGCACAAATAGGGTTATTGTTGTGAAGCTGGTCTCACAAAGAGATGTCGTCTTTTGTGCCTGAATATCACAACACTTGCGAACACACACAAGCTAGCTCACTGAAGGCTCTTCCAACTCTGCCTCTCTCCCTTTGCCTCTGTGCTTTGTTCTTCCTCTCGTCCAATTAAGATTGCTCAACTATCTGGTGAAAAGAAAGTCATAAATATTATACGATGATTTACAGGGAGGAAACTAGAATAGGATGCATTTGGGGTTCACTTCATTTCTAAGATCTTCACACATTGAGACTAAAACGAATCCAAACGGGGATAAAGGCACGCCTCACAAATTATCTACCGCAGGAACAGATAGGCGGCTTTATTTAGGCTCATTCAGTTGTGATTAAACCCGAGATGCATACAGACATCACAGCATGTCTTCTGCCTCGGACTGAACACTCCACAGTGCGTTCACTTCCTGCTCCATTTGTTGTTATCAAAACAAAAATAGCTTTGAAGAGATTTGGTTCAATTTAGCCAATAACCTTTGGAACATAGAATGACTAGACTGGACCCCCCATCTATCTCCTGACCTATCCCTCATAATGAACCCAGTGGATAAGGGGAGTGTTTGTTTAGTGGCACTCCTTTAGCTCTGGCTGGCTAGCTCCAGCTTTTCAGGCGCACAGGGCTCCACGGGGGAACATGCACCGCTCCGGCATCAAGCCTAATCGCATTACTCAGCCTGCACCGAGACAAAAACAGCCCCGAATCCAAGTCGCAGCCACCTCGTTTCCGTTGCAGAACATGATTAAGAGACCTAAAATGGGACGAGGGAAAAGAGATGGCATCAGCTGCAGTGTAAATGTTCTAAATGGGAGTTGGGAAATGGGGATCCTGCAAAGTGCATTGTGTGCGGATGGGAGCTGTGTGTGTGGGTCGAGGGCTCAGATGAATGCGCGTACTGTGTAGTGAATGTTTCACTTGTGTGTAAGTCTGTGACTGCTCATATGGCCTGTGTATTGGTGTGTACCTCAGTTGCTTGTGTGTGTTTGTGTTTATTTGTGTGTGTGTGTGTGTGTGTGTGTGTGTGTGTGTGCATATGTGTGTGTGTGTGTCTATGTGGGAACTGCACATATTTTTTTGTGCGTGCCTATGTGTGTGTGTAGTGAACACAGTCCGGCAGTGACACTCTATCAAAGGGCCACTGTGTTCCCATCTCTCCCTGAGAGCAGCTGCGGCACTTTTCGAGGGACGTCGAGCGTCTCCACCGGGTCTCGCCTCACGACTTGGCGATAGTCTTCAGCCCCCTGCTGCTTTTTTAACTCCTCAACAGCCACAGCAGAGTAGCTGTATGGATATATAGATCATCACGTGACTGGGCTTATTGAGTCAGTGTCAACCATGAAAATAAGTGAAGGGATTCTGCACACTCAAATCCATACAAACAGATACATCCATACATCCAAACGCTTCACTATCTGGCTCATCAAAGCCTTTCTATAAAAGGTATGTTTGTAAGGTAATAAAGCATGTCTGCCATTACAAGGGTGAGTGGATTTCAGTGAAAGATGTTTTTCCATCCTTTGTCATTTTCAATTTATTTCATTCCTAGCATCCCTAAACCTTCATCGCACTGGAGCTCACCACATACATCAAATAAGTATTTTCTATGTCAATGTTTCATGTGCTATGAACTGAAAAAAGCAGGAAGTCAGTGCTGAGGTCATTTGTATTACTAACCCTGAAAGAGAGGACATCACCTTGAATGCCCTATAAAACAAACACATACCCTTTAATATCCAGAATAGATTCCATACATACTATATAGTATATACCATAATAGACAGGACCTTGTCATGGGGTGGCTAGTGGTGGCGGCTAGTAGATTAACCAGACAACCTTTTCTAAACAACTTCGGCTTGAGAAAATACTGCCTGAAGATCTCTGTGAGTCTGTTTCATTATGTCTGATTTACTCTCCATTTCTCTTAGTGTACGTTTGTTCCCTGTGAAAATTGTTTGGTCTTCCAAAATTGTTTCCCTGTCTGATATTCTCCGGCGTTCACTATAATGTTCTCTCTGCTGAATTCTGTTCTCGTTAAAACATCTATTCACCTCTGTTCATTTCAACATGAACGCGTCAATAATTAGCCTATTCTGTTGCTAATATGGGTGTGAAATGAACACTACATTTCCATGGGAACCACCTCCTCTGTTAATAAATGTGGCTAGGCATGGATAATAACTAGCCATGTAATTCCAACTGTACGCAATCAGGGGAAATTGTAGCCTGTGAAATAAAAGTTCTGAGATAAAGGTTATGTCATAAGCTTGAGTTGAGATGAATCTGCCAACATAATATATACCAACTCCCCAGCCACTTCATTAGGTACACATGTTCAACTGCTCTCAGCCCATCACGTGACAGCAAGTCAATGCATTTAGGCATGTAGACATGTTCAAGATGATCTGTTTTGGCCCCTTAGTACCAATTGAGCAT
Organism: Umbra pygmaea; assembly: GCA_016801145.1. NCBI lineage: Eukaryota > Metazoa > Chordata > Actinopteri > Esociformes > Umbridae > Umbra > Umbra pygmaea. The sequence continues at coordinate 53,742 of JACXGM010000369.1, read as the reverse complement.
TGCTTTTATGCCAAAGTCAAAGTCAAAGTGGTTTATTTATCATATGCATTGAATAACATACATCATCCTATGCAGAGAAATTCTTTTTGACATGGCTCGGCGATTCTATGCAGTGGGCTTAAAAACAAGAATTACAACAATATAAGAATTTTAAAATAGTAATGACAATAGTAATAATAATAATAGTAATACTAATAATAATAATAATTAGCCTACACACAGCCTACCTGAATATTGTTGCTGACCATGTCCATCCCTTTATGACCACAGTGTACCCATCTTCTAATGGCTATTTCCAGCAGGATAACAAGCCATGTCACAAAGCTCACATTATCTCAAACTGTTTTTTTGAACATGACAAGAAGTTTACTGTACTGAAATGGCCTCCACAAGGCTATCATGATCCTCAGTCACCAGTACCATGGGCTGTTCACACTGCTACCATCCATTAGACCGAGATGCTTCAGCAGCAACACAACCGGGACAGAAACAGCAAAAAAGCATCTGCCTTCAGGTCATCCGACTGTAAAACTGCGTATCTACACTAATATGCAACTCACGGTCCATTTGCACACAACAACAAGAAACACACTCTGCCATGTTTGTACATATTTACTGTACAATATATGAACACAGACTTTCTCACTCACACCCATTCTCGAACTCACATGTCCAGAGTAAATGTACAGACACAAACACTGTACAGTATACACAAGCAATGCTTTCATTAAGTGTTGCTTTAAAGCTGCACTATGTAACATTCCAATCATTAATTTATCATGTCAGCCCGAATTTTCTGTAAAATTTAAAGATTTGTCATTTTTTTATATTTTTACATAACACAGGAATAATACAGGGACAATATAACCAATTCCCGAAAATACACATTATTATTTTGTCCATAATATGCATTTGGATCTAGTTATATATTGTAAAATGTCAATTTTGCTTTTCTACTATTGCCAATATTTGGTATTATTTAAGTTTTCCATCCCTGGATCTAATATGCCAGTTCCTAAAGTTTGAAACAGGTTTAGTATTTTTTTGCATTTTTCTAAAAAGTTACATAGTGCAGGTTTATTAACCCACTGTGCTGTTTAGGTTCTGATACAAGCAAATTGCTACACCATAGACAACATCTGCTATAAAAATTATATGCAACCATTACAAAGTTGAAGCTTGAAACCTTTTTTTAACTACAATAAACACCCTGTTCTGTCAGCACATCCTGTTGGCCACGTCACTCAGCTGTCCACCACATAGTAGTAAATGACTGAATCATAAATGAATCATAACTGAATCATAAACCGTAACAGTCCAAGAGAGCCTGGAGCCAGAGCAATATTCCCCAGCCCTCCTCACACAGTCGCTTGAGCTCGATCGCTTCCTGCTGGCGGCTGATTGGACGGACCAGCAGCTGAGACCACAGCCACTCGATCTGAGTGAAATCACCTTCACTCTGGTCCAGCTCTCTCATGCCTGTCCTCTGCCTCCTGCTGAGGCTGTGGGTATGCAGGTGCACCTCCCATCCGCGTCCCTGCTTCTCTTCCTCATATCCCCCTCGCCACCTGCTGCTGCCCAGAGCTGTCAGAGTCTGTCAGGCACGTTCAGGCATCGCCACCACACTGAGAGGGTCCAGACCACATGGACGGCAGCAGAGAGAGCCAACCCTATGCGAGGGTAAACACCCAGTGAGCAGTCAACTGTCCGTGCACTAATTCCTGTTTGAGGAGCCAGAGATCCTAGACGCTTGACTAGACGGTGTAATACCAGCAACCTTGAATCGACCCGTAAGAATATAAAGCCTCAGAGCGCCATTCAGAATGAATCAGATAGGAAATGGAAGTTGCACAATGGCCATTAACAAGCCACACAAAACCCCTAAACAGTTAACATGGTGTAGATGCGCTAGGTCAGCCAATAGGAAGATGTGGTTTAGACTGCACATTCCGCTCAGCTTGCTTGCAGATTACAATGAGAAATGGTCATGTTCTTTCTTGGACTGTAGGGTTGAGCACAACAAATGGAAGTGAAACACAACATCCTTCCCTGGGTGAGGAGAATTCATCCCTTTGATGTTAAATGGATGGAGAACCGTGACTCCACGCCTGTACTGACCACCACTGGAGGAGACTTTGGCTCTATAATCTGGACGATCTGAGGAAGAACTGGGCCATTCATACATCTCCTTGAGGGGACCACTGGAACCAAAGAACCATGCTTTGATGTATTAAGATGAAGATCGGGGGTGGGGCCTTCAGCCAGCCTGCCGGCACGTAAATTCCCGGCTGTTGTGTTGAACTCCAAGGCCTCTGCGCTAGAGGGGCTGGAATCCAGTCCAATCCTATCACTCGCTTCCTTCCTTTGCTCTCGGCCTTTGTCGACTTGGAGTGGAACGTAGCCACTGCAGATGCAGCCGGAGGCTGATCCTAATATGGTGCCTGCCCATTCATGCAGCGAAGCACGTCAATTTACCTGCCACCAAAGTGGGTCATTGTGTAGACTACCATCTCATTAGGTCTCTTGTGGAGAACATCACCCTGTCCACACCAGCTATATTCAGACACAGGGTCATCTAGAAATGCTTTTGGCTATATGAGATTACAAAATGTTCTAAAACAGATACTAAATACTTTTAGGTATTTTACATTTATTATTTGAAATAGTTGACCAAATTGTAACACAAAATGTAAATACTACTACTACTACTACCTGGGTTAAATGCAAAAGAGTGTACTTGAGCCATTGTGTTGTTTATATGTTTTCTATTTCCAAACCAGTGTTGCCTGTGTTTATGTCAATGGAACATCTAGTTAATTTGTGCTGTCATCAGGCATGCAAAACTATATCCCAGAGTGGGCAGAATCAACAACTCTGCATCATCAATAAAGTTATGTTGTCTGAAATATTAACACGCAGTTTGCCATTGATATGTAAATACCAGCTGCAATGTACCAGTGGTCTTGGCTTGGCATATGAAAGGACAGGTTCTGCCAGCCTGTGAAGATTGGAACAGAACAGTTCAAGCCTTCATCTTAAAATAGCTAGACTCACTTCATACTCAGTGACTTGTCTTTTTGAATTAAAAAAAAATCAACATACTTCATTTAAAATGTATGTGAACGTAATTTTTGTTATTTTCAATCATTTATGAAACCAGGACAGGCTACAGTAGATGATCTGTTCAGTTTACTGAGTGAGCGTCAACTGTCAAACATCACAGAGTCGTGTGCATACTGTTGTCAGTACAGCATGTTCCATTATGTATATTTATGTATATTTGGCTCCAGTGTATGTTAAATGTATGTTAGGCTATCATAAATAATATGGTATGGGAATGAACAATGTTACTATATCATTAACGATATATAGGGTAAATCTGTGTAATAGAAGCGTAACATATAGGCTTAACAAAACGGTTATAGGGTGTGATACTGTCGGCAATTGTCACTCACTGTAAAATTATTGTTTGGTCATTTCAGGCAAGAAAGGATGAATTAAATTAATTTCCAACGTATCTCTATTATTATGGTTCAGTTAGACTTTATTACTCCTATGCAATGGGGCTGCCTTTATTGTTTTCTGTTCTATAGTGTTGATGCACTATTTGTGCATAACAGCACTGAATATGAAATGCAAAGTGCTGCCTGGGAAAGGAAATCCTTCCTGATTAAAATGTACAGACAGAATGGTAATGTGTTGACCTAGAGAGAAACACAAAATCCAGTTTACCAGGAGTTGCTTATCATAAATATCCTGTCTTAAAAGTGTGTCTGTGCTCATAAAATCTGCTTATAAAATATAAACTAAATAGGTCATTCTATACTACAGATGTTATACTACAGAATTCCTCAATTAAAATGTTTGGTGAATTAAGAGGGGATATGACATGTTGTTGCATTTGATACAGTGAGTTATGTTTTGAGGGGAGCATTTTTATTAGAACCCTAACCTTGCCACTCTATGTTGTTTTGAAGATGTCAGCTGTGGTGAAGTCAGAAAGCCTAATAAAATAATAATTCTAAAAGTGATTGTCCATATGCTGTTAATTGATGACTAAATAATGTTATTAATGTCTATACTATAATTGTATTCTAATTTCTGGCCAAGTCACACAGTGGAGAAGAAAACACTTAAAAAGAACACCTTAAAACAGACAATTTCAAATGCTGTAAAATATGATGTCATCCTTATGAGGAGGGCGAGCTGGCCATTCAGTGTTCTACACTATGATGAGCTGGCCAATCAGTGTTCTACACTATGATGAGCTGGCCAATCAGTAGTCTACTTGAAAAAATATTGTTAATGAGTTATGACCACTACATTTTGTTGTTGGTATAGGCCAGAACCATCATATTGTTTTAACATATTAAATGCGCATGTTTATGTTTTACTATTTAATCAATATTAACAGTATCCATATGCAAATTGCAATCAAGGCTATTTACTTTACAGACCAGACTAAATAACGCACAACCGATGCGCATTTAAACTCTTTCTAATCCATGTCGATTTGGCCCACATTCTTGAGCGTATACATGTTTACAATTTTTTTGTACTCTGGCCGTTTTGGGAATAAAATCTTAGACCCCGGCGTTGGACATGCTGTGCTCTTAGAACTTTAAGGGAACCCAGGCCTAACATAATACAGAGGAAATACAGCCAAAACAAACAACCCCTAAACTGACCAATACAAACAAAAGAAATGCATTTATGTTGCCTTTAAATCATATTTTACAAGTCAAATTGCCTTTGTTAATGGAGGAACCTAAAGTACATGTGTATGAATAAACTCACCTGCTCGCGACCTGTCTCTCGCCTCCATGGTCCTGCATTCGCGCTGTGCAAGGAGCACCTGAGCTCTTCTACTGACCGGTTGATTCAGCGGCGTCTAGAGAACGTAAACTCAGGAGGTCTCCTATATTTATTACTACTCTGATTTAAATTAAATTAAACATATTTTAAAACTAACAAATGAGTCCATGTTACGAGAGTTCTCTTTTTGAGAGGCAGTTTTGCTTTTGTTTCTAATAAAAGCAAAATTATGGAGTGGTCTTCTGTCTGAAAAAATGTATAGACTACAGCATGAATTAAAATTAGAGCGGTCTTTGTGTCTTGTTTTGTCGTCTGTGCTGTTGTAAATTCTCAGTTTAGTTCGGTGCGTAAAGGCGCTCTTCTGTATTCAGTTCTTCGTTGCTGCTGGAGAATTGGCATGGTTATCTTCTACGATTTGGCGAGGGACAGCAATACTCTGGAAAGCGCACACCCCTCAACCTGCGAAGCAACGGGAGGCGGATCTGTGTTTATCTTTCGCTATTCTTGGGGTCTGCATTACCCAATTCAGCACCAAATAAAATCCATGAATTTGCAGCATACTTTTCAGGTCGACTTTGCACCTATTTACAGTGTATCCATTTCTTGTCTTTGGATCGGGCTAGCATTTCAGTTACTGAACCAGTCTTGATTTGGTTTTCACTCTCCCTTTCTGAACTGTCCTCTTCTAGGTCTCTTCTAGCCCTACCAGTCAGCTCTTTCATTGCTCCCTCCCGTCTCGTCGTTTCCACCTTCTAGCTTAAATCACACTCTAACGCGCACTGGGTCCTAGCGCCGGGTGATTGCATTTCCAACTATTGCCGGAGCTTTTTGCCCCTGGATCAGGGGCGCCTCCAAAAATATCTTTATCGGAACTGAAGTTACATTCAAAGAATCCATTCCATTTAATTCTAATTCTATTGTGAAGCATGAGGGAAACACAAACACTCAGCTCAACTGTTTTAAACAGATTGTCTATCTATTAACTATAAAAAAATAGCTGCAGATATTGGTTGCATTCAATGAAAACTACTAGAACACATTATTACAGTGTATAATAATATATTTAAATAAATTGAAAAAGTGACCAATGTCATTGTGATTATGGCAAAAGTTAACAAAAAATATTTTTTAAGACCTAAAGAGAGACAATAAAATAGGTTTTAAGTTGCAAGACAGGATATCTAGCAGATTGTTTAACTAGCTAGCCAACTGTTTCTGTTTACCCAGGCAGTAAAATGTCACTAATGTCACACCATAGACCTGCACCAAACGCACACATTTTCCAGTAGCTGTCTGTATAAATAGAGCAGGCTAGTGGCTACAGTAAGTTGCTCGAAAAAATCGAATTCATACCAATTACAAATTTATAGACTTTAACGTTAATGTTAGATTAGGTTAGTAGTTTAGCAAATTTGGTACAGTTGTGTGCTAAATTACATGTTTTACAAATTGGTTCTGTGCTTAAAACGAGACATTGAAGGGCGTATGTACACCAGAATTATATTTAAATAACATTTGCCTGATGGCTGCTACTCTCGGCTGTTACTGCGATCCCACGAGATCAAGCAAGATCAACAACACAGCACAACATGTATTGCCTAGCAGCCTAGAGTACCAGCCATTAGGCAAGTGTAATTTAAATATACTTCTGGTGTACTTACAAACTTTTCATTGCCTCGTTTTATAAGTACAGAACCTATTTGTACTACTGTAGAATTTGGTACAGTTCCGGGCATAGTGGGGTTATTTACGAGAGACACCCTTGGTTCCATTAGCGCCTGCACTAAGCCATTTGGCTGATAGCGCTAACTCAACCAATGTTATAACAAGGGAAATTGTTTTTAAGTTTATTACGGCCTGACTTTACTGATCGGTTGTTTGGGTCTGCTGCAGAACTCAAAGGAGCAGGCGACGTAAGCTTTCAATTTAACATGGCTTAAAATATACACTCGTCTAAAGGATTATTTGGAACACCATACTAATACTGTGTTTGACCCCCTTTCGCCTTCAGAACTGCATTAATTCTAAGTGGCATTGATTCAACAAGGTGCTGAAAGCAGTCTTTAGAAATGTTGGCTAATATTGATAGGATAGCATCTTGCAGTTGATGGAGATTTGTGGGATGCACATCCAGGGCACAAAGCTCCCGTTCCACCACATCCCAAAGATGCTCCATTGGGTTGAGATTTGGTGACTGTGGGGGCCATTTTAGTATAGTGAACTCATTGTCATTTTCAAGAAACCAATTTGAAATTATTCGAGCTTTGTGACATGGTGCATTATCCTGCTGGAAGTAGCCGTCAGAGGATGGGTACATGGTGGCCATAAAGGGATGGACATGGTCAGAAACAATGCTCAGGTAGGCCGTGGAATTTAAACGATGCCCAATTGGCACTAAGGGGCCTAAAGTGTGCCAAGAAAACATCCCCCACACCATTACACCACCACCACCAGCCTGCACAGGGGTAACAAGGCATGATGGATCCATGTTCTCTCTCTGTTTACGCCAAATTCTGACTCTACCATCTGAATGTCTCAACAGAAATCGAGACTCATCAGACCAGGCAACATATTTCCAGTGTTCAACTGTCCAATTTTGGTGAGCTCTTGCAAATTGTAGCCTCTTTTTCCTATTTATAGTGGAGATGAGTGGTACCCGGTGGGGTCTTTTGCTGTTGTAGCCCATCCGTCTCTAAGGTTGTGTGTGTTGTGGCTTCACAAATGCTTTGCTGCATACCTCGGTTATAACGAGTGGTTATTTCAGTCAAAGTTGCTCTTCTATCAGCTTGAAGCAGTCGGCCCATTCTCCTCTGACCTCTAGGATCAACAAGGCATTTTCGCCCACAGGACTGTTGCATACCGGATGTTTTTCCCTTTTCACACCATTCTTTGTAAACCCTAGAAAGGGTTGTGCATGAAAATCCCAGTAACTGAGCAGATTGTGAAATACTCAGACCGGCCCGTCTGTCACCAACAACCATGCCACGCTCAAAATTGCTTAAATCAGCTCTCTTTCCCATTCTGACATTCAGTTTGGAGTTCAGGAGATTGTCTTGACCAGGACCACACCACTAAATGCATTGAAGCAACTGCAATGTGATTGGTTGAGTAGATAATTGCATTAATGAGAAATTGACCAGGTGTTCCTAATAATCGTTTAGGTGAGTGTATGTCCAGAAACCATTGAAATGAACTGTTTTTCATAATTAATCCTAGCTTTTTTCGTACATTACAATGAAGTTTAGGGTTTAAACTGTATAAAACATAAAAAAATCAGAATTTTGACACTAAACACATTTTCAATCTTTTTTGTTTTATAGCCAGCAATGAGTGGGTGCGACATCCGACGGGTTATTGCAGACCACCACACATACTACAACAGCAAAATAAAATTCCTGAAATTCATTTGTGGCTTTTGGTTTTGGTGTGCTACCCCAAGATTTTCAATGGCCCCATCTGGCCACCCCATGAAACATTTCTCGATACGCTACTGCCCTGGATTATATTTCCCAGTTTCTGGGGCATGTGCAGATTGAGTAAACAGTAAGTAAAAAGTTGGATTTGTGGCCACATCCTTTACTCAAAAGGAGCTTTTTACTACACCAGTGACTATAGCCGTTTTCCGACCGGAGGGATTTTTGCAGTTCCTAGAACATAACGTTCCTATAACCCTTTTCTTCTTGTTTTCAGACTGGAGCAATTTGGGGATATTTAGTTCCTCGAACCGCAGTTCCTGTAACTCTTTCAGCTCCTAATTCAGGACAGGGTCACGCCTGTCGTTTCGTTTGCCTGTTGTGCTCTGCTCTTCCATCATCGTCCATCATATTACTGTACATATTACGCTGGAGCCTTCGTCTTCTGTGATTCTCTGTTAAGTACTAAATTTTTATGACTCCAGCCTTGTCTTTTAAATGCTGCCGTTCGAAATCTGTTATCAACACAACACTTTTTTTTGTTTTGTATTGGATGTTATTTTCAGCCCTGTAATTGAATAAACAGCAAGCCGCTGATGGAACTTAGCACAACTTGGGCTGAAAACAACTAAATCATCCGCATACAGAAGATAATTTACACACTGTTCTCCAATCATACACCCAGTGTTACAAACATTCAACTGTGAAATTTTGTATGTGGCGCTATGCTAAAGTCTGTGACAATGCTGTGAAGACCGTTGCAGTGCTTGCGTCAGTCCCTTACCCCTTCTACCAGTTTCTATGGCCACTTTGCCAGTGCAAATGTCAATAGCAAAACAGGTTTTGGGGGAGAGTAGTTAGTAGAACTGTTTAGAAGTGGACTGTTCCTATAACTACGTTACTGTAACTACTTGGTCGTAAAGCGGCTTATTACACAGTTCATTAGTTAATGGCCACAAATATCTTCACAGTGACTTTTGCCAAACATCCTCATTTAGTCATTTTTGGGACAAGACTGGTGTTTCCCCAGCCTTGTTCAACAACTAGAAGCCATCCAAGCATCTTTGTCTGAAAATACTGATTGAAACAACAGGGATAACCTTCTTACAATCCCCTTAGAGCATAGTCCCCTTAGAGCATAGTCCCCTTAGAGCATAGTCCCCTTAGAGCATAGTCCCCTGCTATGCCTTTAAGAGCATCATCAGAAAGCTTGAATCAGAAAGTTTGACGAGTTGATTTGAACGGTTGATACCCTGACTTACCCATATCTCCGTCAGGCTGCATTTGTTCCACTCAAGACCCAATGCTTGAGAATAAAGACTATTCCTTTAGGGTGGGAAAGACAAACTGGTTATACAAATATTGTAAACAGGACAGGCTCAGGCTGCGGAAGAGGATAGAAAAAGGAGCATCAGTCTCTGTAACAACTTGATCTGTGCAAATGTATCACAGGGACACGTGTGACACATGCTCTTCAGCCTTTATTGTCAGCGTTTGCATCATTCACCAGCCAGCTTTTGAGTGGCACAATGATTAGGATATTTGAGAAAAGGTGATATAGCACCATTTGTTCAAGTCTGTGTGAAGGAAGAGATACAATGGACTTACGACTTAATCACATTTTCTTTTTTTACAATCTTTAGTTTTTTTATTTTCCTAATTTTCTCCGCTACCAACTGGTCTTGTCCAATGTTTCCCCACTAACGTCGTTTTTTTATCTTAAATTATTTTCTAAGGGATTATCACACTTTAATAAACAACACATGTAGCACTTCAAAGGTGCAAAAATATTGTAGGTAATTCGATGTACATATGAAATATTTTGATTGAGTAAATACATTTTAGGATTGTTTAGGATGATTGTTTTACTGAAAGGTGAAGTTCTGCCCCAGTTCATGAATATGCAGGATTGACCTTTGGCTCCAATTATTTTGCCCGTAATCCTGACAAAATTTACCAAAATGATGAAAATCAGCCTAATAACATGATGCTGCCACAACCATGCTTTACTATGGGGATGGTGTGCTCAGGAAGATGAGCAGTGTAGGTTTTGAGCCACATGTCATTTTGGATTCAGGCCAAAAACCTAAATTAGATTCTTATCCGAACAAATAACATTTTCAACTTAGTTGTCTTCTTTTGGAAAATTCGAACATTATGGATTTCCAGCATTGGAAACTCTAAATCTGTATGCAACTATTCAATATAACCAAGCTTTATGGAGCAAAAAGGAAAATAGCTAACAAAGACAGTTTCTACAATACCCCTGTAAACCCTTTTTAACTGTGCTCTTTATGGCTGCTCAATCCATTTTTTTCTAGAATATCTTCCTAGATGTGTTATCAAAATTTATTGGTCTTTATGGTGTGGTTGCTTGGATATGCTCTCAACAGATGAATTAAAGTATGATAGCAAGGAGGTAAAATATTAGGGGTAATCAAGACTTGTCTGTTTTTTATTTGCTGTTAACTTAAGATGATGAACATTTTTTCACAGCATCGACACTATGAAACACTTTGTGTAGATCAGTGACAGAAAATCCCAATCAAATCCAACATAGTTTCCAGATTGCACACACTGAATGTGTGAACGCCTTTGTTTGGTAAATATTTCTGCTATCCACCAAGGTATTCTTTACAGCAAGACTACGACATGCCTGTATTGAAACAATATAAGTGCCCTCAGGGTGGTCTGTTGCAGTTGTCTGTTCAAGGGAATTGGACTGAAAAGACAGTTAGCTGATATCCCTGGGTAGATGTTGTCACCTTTTCAGAGGTTCACGATTTCTCACAAGCTCTGGGAATTGGGAAAGAACTGGTGAGTTCAAGTGCAACAGGACTGTCGTAAATCACGTTGAAGGTCAAGTACTCGGGGCTGGCAAATGGGGGCTCTGTGGGTCAAATTAGCCTGGGGGGGGGCAGATTTTGAGCTGTGAACAAATAGAGCAACGTCACTTGCTTCCCCTTTCTGTCAACGTCCTCTCTCTTTTTCTCTTTCTCTCTCTAGTCATGTTGTTCTTTATTCCTCCTGCAGGCCCCTAGACTTTCACAGCTCTTGTCCTAGTTCCACTTTAGTGTGTCACCTCATCCTTCCAGTTACAGGAGTGGCCTCCTTTTCTCTCTGAGCTACATTTGTTTTTGGTTCAGCTCAACAAACTTTTCAGTTGACTTTTGCTAAAGAAATATAAATCATTGGAACATTGTGCACATCAGTGACCTGCCATGAAAAAAGATTCCTTTAGAATTAGATGTTCTCTAATTCACTTTTTTTAATCAGTGTGGCAAAACAACAGAACCATTAGATTCCATCTCCCTGTCCTTATGCTCTCCTTCTATATCCTATTGTCATTCTGCCCCCCTACTTGGCTTGCAAATGTTCCAGTGATTTGTAATAAGATTAAAGTGGACAGAGGAATGGTCTATAGAAGGAAAGCTTGCATGCTGGCTGAAGAGGTGTGTGGTATTCACATTGAGCTGTTCTGACAGCACAGATGACTTGTTTACTCCACCGTTGTTGAATCAGCTGGAGAGGAAGTGTCTCTGGGATCATCCGCATATCTTCAGAGAAAATCAATAAGACAGGTCCTAATGCACACTGCATGCACAGGGTCTCCACATGAGCAAGAGAGAGAGAGGGAGAGAAAGAGAGGGAGAGAGAGAGAGGGAGAGAGAGAGAGAGAGAGAGAGAGAGAGAGAGAGAGAGAGAGAGAGAGAGAGAGAGAGAGAGAGAGGGAGAGGGAGAGGGAGAGGGAGAGAGAGGTCAGCGTAACATTTGTTAGCACTGAACCAAAGGCTTGGGTGGGTGGAAGTTGCACAGCTTTCTACCCTGGCAAAAACCAGAGAGATAGAGTAACATCTGAAGGTGGTAAGCACAGCAACCACATACTCTAAATCCAAATTTAGACTGAGGATAAAAAATATATCTTTATCAAAGGAATAAAGGTTTAGTTTTTTCCTTTCCCTAGATTCTCTAGTGCTACGGTGATTTCACAAAGACACATATTCATAGTAATTTCACTAAGCCTCATTGACAAGTATTTTTGTTGTACATTATGACAACCTAACCTGATTCCTGTGTAACCAAAACTAAAATTGTGCCATTGTGCAAGGCACTAAACAGTGATTGCTCATATACTATGTCGATTTCACTGTGTTTGACTTCTTTGCAAGACTACTTGCAAGACTCCTGCAAAAATCTTATTTTCATAAAGTTTCAAATTAAGAAAGAAAAGAAAAACCTATGTTATAAAAACAATAGTAAGTAATTTTTTGCTTGTGTTTTGAAATATGTTAACAGCATTCTACAATAAATAGCAGCTGTTTAGGTACTAAGGTATTTTGATTGACAAACATCTGAGACCTGTATAATAGAAACTTATAGTTGGTTATTTTCTTAATAAATATGCTTTTGAAAAGATAGGTCACAATCTCCTCTATATTGTTATGGTAAACTACACTTTCAAGCATTGTTCCATCACTTGCACATTAGTGACATGCCACCTACCAAATAACATGATTTTCTTTCTCTATTTTTAAAACCAGTTTTTCTCTATAGTTTGATGAAAAACAAATGCATACTTTAAGCAAAGTTTGGGGACCTTTTGGTCTCGTCAGATAAGATGCCATTCAACTTTGCTGCCCTGATGCAGGACATTGTTTACATGATGACGCTGAACTTGGCTCCACATTCACCTCCGGTTCTCCTTAAGTTTCGATTACACCTTAAACAATGCCTGCTTCAGCAATTGAGCTGGATTTTCTCCATAATTCCACAGTAGATATGGACATATGGAGCATCCATGGAAAGGTGAGGAACTGTAGTATGTGAATCAGGTGACACATTCAACAGGAAACCATATTTGGTAATTAGGGGGCAGTGCAAACAAAGTCAGGAGATGTTACAATAACACTGTCAAAATGTCGATTTGTAGGTTAAATCTTTTCTCCAAAATTCCACAGTAAATATGGACATATATGGCATCAATGGAAAGGTGAGGAGCTGTAGAATGTGAATCAGGTGACACATTCAATGGGAAATTATATTTGGTTATTAGGGGGCAGTGCCTAGTAAGGAATTGTTGCAATAACATTGCCAAAATGTAGATATTTGGGTTAAATCTTTTTTCCAAAATTCCACAGTAGATATGGAACTATGGTAGCCTGTGAGAACCCAGACGGACTTCCGGCAAATTTAGATTTGCTCTGCAAGTCAGTCTGGCCAAGAGCCCATTCAAGCCCATTTCCAATTTTTCCAAGTCGAGGCACCAATCACAACTGTTGAGGCGGGCTTTATACGATGACGATAGCGCAGCTTTATACTGTCATTTGTTGAAGCAGACAATTACAACGATGGCAGCTGCAATGGAACATCCGCAATATCACTCGTTCGAATCAGCTGTCGCGTCTGTTTTAAGCGATTTTAGCGTTTCCTTTTTGTTTAAAACCGAGCAAATAATTACACTCAAAGACTTCATATCTAAAAAAAGATGTTATCGCGGTCTTGCCGACTCCACAACAGTCTGATATATCCAGTTGCGCCGAGAGGCATTTGAGCGGTGTCTGTTGGTGACGCCCCTTTGTAAATGGGCTGTGAATGAACCTTGCCCAGACCCACTCTCAGTCAGAACTGAGAAGGGTCTGGTGTTAACCAGGCTATAAATATGGTGTATCAATGGAAACGTGAGAAGCTGTAGTGTGTGAATCAGGTACAAATTCAACAGGAAAACTTATTTGACCATTAGTGGGCAGTGCAAATTGAGGAAATGTTGCAATAACATTGTCAAAGTCTTCATTTTTGTGTTATATCGTTTCTCCAAAGCTCCACAGTAGATATGGACATATGGGGTATCAATGGAAAGGTGAGAAGCTGTAGTATGTGAATCAGGTGACAGATTCAACGGGAAAACATATTTGGCAAAAACTACTGTGGAATGTTGAAGAAAATATTTAATTAAAAAAACAAGATTTTGACAATGTTATTGCAACAATTCCTGACTTTGCACTGCCCCTTAAAGGCCAAATATAGTTTCCCGCTGAATGTGTCATCTGATTCACATACAAACGTATGCAAAGGTTTAGGCAGCCCTGACAATTTCCATGATATTAATTTATAAATAATTGGGTGTTTGGATCAGCAATTCCATTTTGATCTTTTAAATAAACTAATGGAATCAACAAAACAATGTTCAATATGCATCAAAAGAAAATTAGACAGGTGCAGAAATTTGGGAACCCTTGTCATTTTGTTGATTTGAATACCTGGTACTACCTAGTACCTAGCACTGATTATTGGAACACACAATTGGTTTGGTCAGCTCATTAATCCTTGAACTTCATAGACAGGTGCATCGAATCATGAGAAAAGGTATTTAAGGTTGCCAATTGCAAGTTGTTCTCTTTGACTCTCCTCTAAAGAGTGGCAACATGGGTGCCTCAAAACAACTCACAAATGACCTGAAAACAAAGATTGTTCAACATAATGGTTTAAGGGAAGGCTACAAAAAGCTATCGCAGAGATTTAAGCTGTCAGTATCCACTGTGAGGAACATGGTGAGGAAATTAATACCACAGGAACAGTTCTTGTTAAGGCCAGAAGTGGCAGCCCAAGTAAGATATCAGAGGCAAAGGCGAAGGATGGTGTGAACGGTCAAAAACAGCCCACAGACTAGAGGTCTTCATGGGTCCACTAGACCCGAAGTTCCCGGGTCCACATTTGTATTTTGCATTTGGATCCGGGTCGGGTCTGACGTAATTGCAACGGTTCTCGGGTATATGCAATTTTTTTGCATTAAACAACTGGACCCGTTCATTAATTATGAAAAATGCTTATATGAAATTATATTATTAAAAACCTAAATTACTCTGTCCATTTGTTTAAAACACGTAGGTTTATCTTGTGTGCCTGCCTGGTAGCCGCTAGAAAGAGAAGAGCATGCGCAGTACTACTCACTATGCACTGTTTCAATTTCAATTTTACACTGTTTAACCTTAATTTGATTCTGATTATTTGTTAAGTCATCTTAATAAAGTTAATATAAATATTGTGAAGGTTCAGTGTGGTGTTGTATTCCTATCTGTATTTTCTCTTTAATAAAGTTAATATAAATATTGTGAAGGTTCGGTGTGGTGTTGTATTCCTATCTGTCTTTTCTCTTTGTTACATTATTATGCTATTGATAGCGTTGCCTGTTGTGGCACAATTGTAAGGTTATGTTAATTGTTTCGGGTATGAACAGGTCTTTTGGACCCGAACGGGCATGAGTTTGTTTGTCAAAAAAATCTTGGATACTTTTCAGGTACGGGTGTATTTGTACAACGGTCCGTTCGGATCGGGTCCCAAATCTTGGCGGTTTAATTTATGCAAATCGGGTCGGGTCTAAAAGACATGGATTCATTTCCAAAACATTGGACCCGTACCCGAAATTAATTTATTAAGGTGAAGACCTCTACCACAGACCACCTCCAAAAAGATAAAACATCATCTTGCTGCAGATGGTATCACTGTGCATCGTTCAACAATTCAGCACACTTTGCACAAGGAGAAGCTGTATGGGAGAGTGATGCAGAGGAAGCCTTTTCTGCACACATGCCACGAACAGAGTCGCTTGAGTTATGTAAATGCACATTTGGAGAAGCCAGCTTCATTTTTGAAAAACAAGAATATTGTTGTAATTCTTGTTTTTAAGCCCACTGCATAGAATCGACGAGCCATGTCAATAAGAATTTCTCTGCATAGGATGATGTATGTTGTTCAATGCATATGATAAATAAACCACTTTGACTTTGACTAATGTTAACTGATGATTCAAATATGGAGTTATTTGGTCATAACAAGGGGCATTATGCGTGGCGGCAAATAAACACAGCGTTCAAAGACAAACACTTGCTACCCTCAGTAATATTTGGTAGAGGATCCATCATGCTGTGGGTCTGTGTGGCCAGTGCCGGTACTGGGAATCTTGTTAAAGTTGAGGGTTGCATGGATTCCACTCAAAATCAGCAGATACTTGAGAATAATGTAGAGGAATCAGTCACAAAGTTGAAGTTACACCGGGGCTGGAAATTTCAACAAGACAATAACCCAAAACACTGCACAAAATCTATTCTGGCATTTTTATGCAGAGGAACAATTATAATGTTCTGTAATGGCCATCACAGTCCCCAGACCTGAATATAATTGAAAATATGTGAGGTGATTTGAAGCAGATTGTTCATACTTCGCAACCATCAAACCTAACTGAACTGGAGATGTTTTGCAAGGAGGAATGGTCCAAAAAAGCTTCATGCAGAATCCAGACACTCATTACAGGCTATAGGAAGTGTCTAGAGGCTGTTATTTCTGCTAAAGGAGGCTCAAATATATATTGATGTGATTTCTGTTGGGGTGCCCAAATGTATGCACTTGTCTAATTTCATTTTGATTTACATTGCACATTTTCTGTTATTCCAATGAACCTCATTTCACCACCAAAATATTACTGTGTCCTTTAGTTATATGATAGATCAAAGTGAAATGATGATCAATGTTGATTCAAACACCTAATTATTTATTAATGAATATCATGGAAATTGTCAGGGGTGCCTAAACATTTGCATATGACTGTACTCTCTTTTACTCACCTTTCCATTGATGCCCCATATGTCCATATCTACTGTGGAATTTTGGAGAAAATATTTAACCCAGAAAACTACATTTTGACAATGTAATTGCAACAATTCCTGACTTTGCAATGCCCCCTAAGGGTCAAATATGGTTTCCTGTTGAATGGTTCACCTAATTCACATACTCCTCACCTTTCCAATGATGCCCCACATGTCCATATCTATTGTGGAATTTTTAAGAAAATCCAGCTCAATAGCTGGAATCGCAGGCGAATGTGTAGCCAAGTTCAGTGTCGTGTTTTACGAATGTAGGACTGAACTGTAATGTTAACTTTGAACTTCCCTCTAAGCCATCGACATTGAACCGATGTTGAAAAGAAGTCTTTCAAATTAATTTGCTCAATGGTTGCTTAGTTTAAGATAGTAAAAAAAATAAAAACTGTAAAAACTAAATATAAGAAAATCATGAATGAAGGTAAAGAAAGTTGGTGAAACATGGACAGACCAAAATGCAACAGCTGCTTCGATTTATTTGTAGTAGTAATCTCAACATATATATATATATATATATATATATGTGTGTATCTAATACATTTTCATTTTACTTTCAAATTGTTGGTTTTAACAATTATTTTTTTTATAAATTACGGTACTCTGGCTAGCTATCCCTTAACATCACTTAAAACTACAACTCCCACAATGCTGTACGCTTATGCCATTGCTGTGATTGGTCAGACGCCTCAGAACTGGATGACGTATTTAACCATGCGTCTTTAACATTGGTCTTTAACCTTGTTCACGAGGAAATGATGAACGTATTATAGTTGAAATGCGTTTAATAAATTATCTAATGTTTGTGTATAATAATTTGTAAACAATGAGCAAATATATTCTGCCCGTGTCGGTATTTGGAACCGTGTTTGGTTGCGCGGTTTTATTGAAGTGAGTAAGATAAACATATTTCTGTTGCAAATCAACTACTATAGAATTCAATACAGCTCCCTGGGAATGTAGAACGCTTTCCTGGTCACAGCTAATGTTTTTGTATTACAACAATGCACATGGGTGACAATAAGGACAAATGTTATAAAACCCTTAATGATAGATTTGTAATACATGGTGTTATTCTACATTGTTTTATGCCATAAGCGTACACCACGGAATTATGATTATATTACTCTTCATAGGAATCATGTTACAGGAGGACCTTGTCCCAGTCAGGCTAAAATAGCAGGCAAGACAGTTGTTATAACCGGAGCCAACACGGGCATTGGGAAAGAAACAGCCAAAGAACTGGCCAAAAGAGGTATAGAGCACTTAACTCCATTGTACTGCAACTACGACTAATTATTAGGGTTTATGTTAACAAATAAGTTGTATCCACTGTTAATCACAGTTACATTTATTGTTTTAGTTGTCTTTACATTTGTCTCATTGACTCATCATTACATTTAAATCAAGCAAGGATTGTCAATTGACTAACCAAACAGAACTAATTTTGTGTATGTACACTATCGCATTTCTTGTCCTCCATAATCCAATCAGGTGGTCGAATCATTATGGGGTGTAGGGATATGGAGAAATGTGAGGCTGCTGCCAAGGAGATCCGGGGACAGACCCTGAATCCTCATGTTTATGCACACCACATAGATCTTGCCTCCATGAAGTCCATCCGGCTGTTTGCAGAAAGAGTCAACAAAGGTGAGGCTCCCTAAATGGGAAGCAATTACAGTATGGAAGCAATGACAAGTTAAGTTACAACATATTCTTAGTTGTGTGTGTGTGTGTGTGTTTACTTCATAACATTGCAGAGGAAAAACATGTGGATGTGCTGATAAACAATGCTGGAGTGATGAGATGCCCAGCAGGGAAAACTGAGGATGGATTTGACATACAATTTGGTGTGAATCATTTAGGTAAGCTTTATCCTTACGAAGCTCAACGTCAGTAATAATGTGTTATTACCATTATTTAAGCAGTAATGTTCTGGGAATTGCATAAGAAATGTGTACGGGTATGAGATTTGTATTTTAACAGCACATATTCTGTGTTGGTTTTGCTGTTATTGCTAGAGTGTAATGGGAATATCTCCAAGAAACTACTCAAACTAACTGTTTGAACCTACCACTCCCCTTAAAGGCTAAATCAAATATTGATTAGATTTTTTAACTCACCCACACCTGTATTTGTTTATACCAGTTTGTCTATTGACTTCCATATTTGATTTTGATTGGGAGTGAGGTGGTGTCTATGCTTCATCTCTATTAGTGACCTTTTTAGCATTTACACATTTTTATGTACATTTCACTTAAAACACAATGATATTTTATGTAAAACAAAATATTTGTTGGCATTAACATGTAAATTCTTCCATTGCATGAAATTAAAACATCAAACACCCAAAAAGTTAGATCATGTCATATCGTTCAAAGACAATGGGATAAAAAGCATTTGACTACTTTAAAACTATTTATTGATCTGAATAATACGAAAGCGCACACGCTTTCACCAACAAAGAAATTCAATGTTGGATGGATTTGCTCAGTAAAGGCATAAAAATATATTAAATTTGTTTAATCAAGTTCACTTTGTCCATTTTTAGGACTTCATTTTGAAAACATATCCCATGCTATATTAGAAAGATATGGGCATTGACATGTTCTTGTGTTTCTTACTGTAGGTCACTTCTTGCTGACCAACTTGCTGCTGGAAAAGCTGAAGGATTCTGCTCCAAGCAGGGTGATCAACATTGCCTCTCTCGCCCACATCATCGGTGAGATCGATTTCCATGACCTCAACTGGGACACAAAGAAGTTCGACACCAGAAAAGCCTACTGCCAAAGCAAGCTGGCAAATGTTCTGTTCACTAGAGAGCTGTCTCAAAGGCTAGAAGGTACGTTCAGTTGTTTTGTGTGTACTTTTTCTCTTTGTGGGTCAGTGGGTTTGTAATGTTTTTGTGTAGAGTTGTCCTTTCTGTGTTGTTTGGTTTGCAATTGTCCATGGAAGGCAATATATTTTTGTTATATATTTTTTCTTTGTTACTAACAATTGGTGTGTGTGTATGACAGGTACTGGGGTCACTGTGAATTGCCTACACCCTGGAGTTGTTGCCACTGCGCTAGGGAGACACACAGGCCTCCACCAGTCTGCATTTTCCAGCACAGTGCTCAGTGAGTCTGCAGTTTCTCATTAGCTATTACGCTTATACATCCATTCAATGGAAATTACTACTAAACCACCATCTAATTTCAAAGTAATAGTCTGAGTGGACTCATGAAAATGTATTTGCAATAATGGTTTAAAATAACCTTTTATTGATTTCTGCTGTGACGGCTTGTTTCTGCAGGTCCGTTCTTCACTCTCCTGGTGAAGGGGCCAGAGCTTGGGGCGCAGCCTAGCATCTATCTGGCCGTGGCAGAGGAACTGGAGGGGGTAACGGGCCGCTACTATGACGTGATGACGGAGAAGGAGCCAGCACCGCAGGCCCTCGACCAGGAGGTGTCCCGAAAGCTGTGGGAGGCCAGCGCAAGGCTGGTGGGGCTGGAGTCAGAGAAGCCATCCTCCCCAGCACCAGTAGTATGAGCTCGGATATGTAAAGAAGCATCAAGTAGCCATGACTACAAAACATTGACATCACGCCTCCTTTGGAGGTAATTATTGGTGGATACGTTGGGAATTCTCTGCTTGATTTGAGCGGTAAACATTTTTATTGGATATCACAGTTTAAGAAGCCTCCCAAATGCCCGTTGAAGGAGTGCTACACTTTAAGCTCCACCCGAGCAAGCACATAGGACAAAGTTGCACTGAAATGTACCTTGGAGACACTGTTGCCTCACAGGCTGATGTTTAAGCAACTCCGCCCAGGTAAAATAAACTCCACACATTGTTCTTCAGTCCTGCTGGAAATATAAAACTTGTAACATCCAAAAGGCAATGGTTTTACAGGTGATGACCCTGAGGTAGTATCTACAGTCCATTCAGGTTACACAGGTAGTACAGCTCCTCCAGGATGGCACGTCCATATGTGCTGTCGCAAGAAGGTTTGCTGTGTCTCCCAGTACACTCTCAAGAGCATCGAGGAGATACCAGGAGATGGGCCGTTACATGAGGAGACCTGGACAGGATCGTTGAAGGGCATTAACCCAGCAGCAGGACCGGTATCTGCTCCCTTGTGCGAGGAGGAACAGGAGGAGCACTGCCAGAGCCCTACAATGATCTCCAGCAGGCTACTGGTGTGAATTTTTCTGAACAAAGTGTCCTCTAGTGAGACCTGTGCTCACAGCCCAGCACCATGCAGCTCAATTGGCATTCGCCAGTGAACAACAGAATTGGCAGGTCCGCCATTGGCGCCCCGTTCTTGTCACAGATGAAAGCAGGTTCACACTGAGACATGTGACAGACGTGAAAGTGTCTGGAGATGCCGTGGTGAACGCTGGGCAGAGTGACTTACACATTAGCCAGTGAAGCAGCAGTGACTCTGGCACCTTTCAGGGAACATTTGTTCTTTCTTTCCCAAGAAAGGGTTTGATGAATTGTGTCTGAGCCTGGTTTTTCGATAAGATTACAGGGTACGATTTACTTTGCATAGACACCATTCTCTCAACAACCGAATGTACAAAGCCAAGCTAGCTGAGGATTTTAATTATAGTTCACAATACATAAGCATCTGCTTACAAACTAATGCTCCTGGTTTTCAAGAAAATCCATACAGCTTTAGAATCTACACAGGCAATCTTATAGAAGTATAATAGAGGGATAATGTTTTCAATTATCCCTCTATTATATTCTGCTGTAACCACTGGAGGGTCAACTTGGCCTTGTGCTTAGGGTCACTGTCGTGCTGGAAAGTCCAAAAGCATCCCATGCACAGCTTTCATGCAGAAGAATGAAAAATGTCTGACAGTATTGTCTGAACATGCTCCATTCCTCTTGTCATCAATTTTGCATTAATCTTGCCACACAAGCTTACCCGTGTCTTTAGAGGTCACACCCCCCCAAAACATCAGTGCGCCACCACCATGCTACACAGTGGGGGTGGTATTCTTTTCACTATAGGCCTTGTTGACCCCTCCAAACATAGCACTTATGGTTGTGACCATAAAGCTCTATTTTGGTCTCATCACTCCAAATTACAGTGTGCCAGAAGCTGTGAGGTGTGTCAAGGTGTTGTCGGGCATTTTGTAACCAAGCTTTTTTGTGGCAATGGTGCAGTAAAGGCTTCTTTCATCTTGACCATGCAGCTCATTTTTGTTCAAGTATTGTCGTATTTTGCTCCTTGAAATAGCCACACAGTCTTTTTCCAGAACAGCCTGTACTGTATGTTTCCCGAGGTTACTTGTGGATTTTTCTTTGTATTCCAAACAATTCTTCAGGCAGTTTTGTCTGAAATTTTCTGAAAAAATAAATGAACACATTTATACCGAGTCGACCATTCTCTGGGATATGTTTTCATGCTAATCGAATGTGTCCAGTTTTAGTACGAATTGATAATTACCTTATAACGCTAGTTGTGAGGGCATGGATGAAGTAAAAATAAATCGCTGTTATATATCACTAACAATGCTCAAAATACAGTGCCTTGCGAAAGTATTCGGCCCCCTTGAACTTTTCGACCTTTTGCCACATTTCAGGCTTCAAACATAAAGATATGAAACTGTATTTTTTTGTGAAGAATCAACAACAAGTGGGACACAATCATGAAGTGGAACGAAATTTATTGGATATTTCAAACTTTTTTAACAAATAAAAAACTGAAAAATTGGGTGTGCAAAATTATTCAGCCCCGTTAAGTTAA
The DNA here is from genome assembly GCA_016801145.1 of Umbra pygmaea. Lineage (NCBI taxonomy): Eukaryota > Metazoa > Chordata > Actinopteri > Esociformes > Umbridae > Umbra > Umbra pygmaea. The sequence goes on along the minus strand of JACXGM010000369.1, from coordinate 31,120 downwards.
TACTTTGTAGAGCCACCTTTTGCTGTAATCACAGCTGTAAGTGGCTTGGGGTATGTCTCTATCAGTTTTGCACATCGAGAGACTGAAATGTTTGCCCATTCCTCCTTGCAAAACAGCTTGAGCTCAGTGAGGTTGGATGGAGAGCAATTGTGAACAGCAGTTTTCAGTTCTTTCCACAGATTCTTGATTGGATTCAGGTCTGGACTTTGACTTGGCCATTCTAACACCTGGATATGTTTATTTGTGAACCATTCCATTGTAGATTTTGCTTTAGGTTTTAAATCATTGTCTTGTTGGAAGACAAATCTCCGTCCCAGTCTCAGGTCTTTTGCAGACTCCATCAGGTTTTCTCCCAGAATGGTCCTTTATTTGGCTCCATCCATCTTCCAATCAATTTTAGCCATCTTCCCTGTCCCTACTGAAGAGAAGCAGGCCCAAACCATGATGCTGCACCACCATTTTTCACAGTGGGGATGGTGTGTTCAGGGTGATGAGCTGTGTTGCTTTAATGCCAAACATAACGTTTTGCATTGTTGCCAAAAAGTTCCATTTTGATTTCATCTGAACAGAGCACCTTCTTCCACATGTTTGGTGTGTCTCCCAGGTGGCTTGTGGCAAACTTAAAACAACACTTTTTATGGATATCTTTCAGAAATGGCTTTCTTCTTGCCACTCTTCCATAATGGCCAGATTTGTGTAGTATTCAACTTATTGTTGTCCTATGGACAGACTCACCCACCTCAGCTGTAGATCTCTGCAGTTCATCCAGAGTGGTCATGGGCCTCTTGGCTGTATCTCTGATCAGTCTTATCCTTGTATGAGCTGAAAGTTTATAGGGACGGCCGGGTCTTGGTAGATTTGCAGTAGTCTGATACTCCTTCCATTTCAATATTATTGCTTGCACAGTGCTCCTTGGGATGTTTAAAGCTAGGGAAATCTTTTTGTATCCAAATCCGGCTTTAAACTTCTCCACAACAGTATCTCGGACCTACCTGGTGTGTTCCTTGTTCTTCATGATGCTCTCTGTGCTTTCAACAGACCTCTGAGACAATCACAGAGCAGGTGCATTTATACAGAGACTTGATTGCACACAGGTGGATTCTATTTATTATCATTAGTCATTTAGGTCAACATTGGATCATTCAGAGATCCTCACTGAACTTCTGGAGAGAGTTTGCTGCAATGAAATTAAAGGGGCTGAATAATTTTGCTCGCCCAATTGGTCAGTTTTTTATTTGTTAAAAAAGTTTGAAATATCCAATAAATTTCGTTCCACTTCATGATTGTGTCCCACTTGTTGTTGCTTATTCACAAAAAATTACAGTTTTATATCTTTATGTTTGAAGCCTGAAATGTTGCAAAAGGTTGAAATGTTCAAGGGGGCCGAATACTTTCGCAAGGCACTGTAGCACCACACTTCCACAGTAGCATAATGCTTACATGCAAACTGAAGCATTGAGAACTTTGTAAGTGTACAGACACTTTTTAAAGTTTATTAGAAATCTAGTTGAAAAGACATTACCGTTCCTGTATACAGCCAGACGCCATCTTTGACTCGACCAGTCAAACCACAAACTCTGTGCTTACGTGAGTTGAACTGTGTGCAAATTGTGTTTGATTTTAGTTTTCATTGATCTGCATGAATGACCGCAAAACCTCTTGCCATGGAAGATTCCAATTCACAGTTCAGCTCACGTAGCACAGTGTTTGTGGAGTCACGAGCCTTGACCGCTACACCAAACTCCATGGGAACATCAATTTGATTATATACGGTACCCCTTAGTACTATTACATTTGTTGTTATTTTTACAAATTTCAGGCATTGTTTGCTTTATTTTAATAAGAGAACATGAACATGGAAATATATAATTTTTTTGTGGTTGTTGAATGATCAGTGGGCTGGATTTGAACGCATCTCGCAGCAGTACATTTGCACTGGTGGCAGGGGTTTACACCACTGGACCAACTAAGGCCAAACTTCTATCAAATTTGGTTCACAACAATTTGTGTTACATTGTCACGTCGCTCAGTTGTCAACCATCATTTCTAAAATTAGGGGATAAGATTACATCACAATAAATAAATCACATACAGTATCTATAACTATCCTTTTCTACACAGAACAGGGACCTGTTATGTAATTCTGTTACAGGGTGTCAATTCACTTCACTGACTGTAATTCAATAACCAGAATAGATTTCTTCACACCCAAGGTGTCATGGCTGACACTATTATTTCTGCATGCATCTTTGAATTTCAAACCAGAATAGACAATTAACACAGTTCGCAAGATGAAGATTTGTGCCCTATGTCATCAAACTCACTCGCTTTCGAACTTGGAATTTCATGGCTAACAGGCATGAAATTATAGATATTTTGCACACAAACTATATTACACATCCATGCAAAAATGTAAAGTTTAAAGGTGCACTCTGTAGAATTTGTTGAGTGAAAACAAAATTACTTTTGTTTCCTTTGACCATGTTACAAAGGTTACCTAATGATATTTTAAACACCTAAAAAAGCCATTTAAATGGAAAATCATTTCCTACAATATACATTGTGTATTTTGCTGTTTTAAAAGAAAGTTGCAATAAATACGTTTTTGCTTCCAAATTGTTTGTCAACAACCATTCGCAGGTCCGTATTTAATATAATTCATGCATTTTAGGCCGTGCTGTGTGCCACAAAACATTGCATAGTGAATTCATTATCCCACATGCATTGATTTTTTGTATAAAAAAAAGAAGAAATATAGTTTACAGCATTGATAAGTACATTTGTGGCCACTTACAAAGTAGTAATTAGATCTGTTATTACAGCTCGAAATTCAACAAATAACACCTTTTAAAGAAATAGATTTAATTTCAAAAAGTCCCAAAATGCATCTTTAGAATAATTCTATTTAAGTGGAATTGCACTTGGTCCTAATCACTGAACTAATTGAACCATTCAGGACTTACTGTCTACATCTAGAACTATAGTTTTTATAATAGATTGACAAACAACCACAAAAGCAGGAACAATTTCTTCCAATCTTCTCCCATACAAGGAAGGTCTACTGTGTTATCGTAATTATACTACAAACCTTTCATACATTTTTTTAGAGTAAAAAATATTCTACAGGCTCGGCTAATGTTAAATCTGTAACTTGCTAAGTAACGCCATCTTGTGGTGGACTATGATACCCAACCGCTCCCACCCCACAATACAGCTCTGGAAAAAATTAAGGAACCACTGCAAAATCATCAGTTTCTTTGGTTTCACTATTGATAAATATGTGTATGGGTAAAATTAACTGTTTTTTTTCCATTAAATACTGACAAAATTTCTTGAAAATTGAAAATAAAAATATTATTGTTTAGAACAATTATTTGCAGAAAATTACAACTGGTCAAAATAACAATAACATATGTATTGTTGTCAGACCTCGAATAATGCAAAAAATTAAGTTTATTTTTGAAGATAGTTTACATTGTGTACATTTCTAGCTCAAAAATGAATTCTAAAATGGTCATACAGTAAAGGAGAACTAAAACATTCTGACAAAATAGTAAATGTTAAATATATTATTCTTAGTTTTCTAGCTAATACACCATAAATCCTATGTAAAAATGTACAAAGTCTTCTCTTGCTGTTTGTTTTATTGCTGAATCATTGCTACACAGTTTCACCATAACAACTCCTTACTGAACTTACTAACAATGTTACTGATTCCTGAAATCCAAAGAAAATGGGACCTTTATCAGTAAACGTATACCTGTTCATGTTGGCATGCATTGATGGATAGCGTAGGCACACACACAGCCTAAGTGCTTTTGGATAGAATAGCACTAAACTCTCTCAGGGAGCCATTTCACAGGGCTCTTCCTGTCAATAATATACCCAATTACAGATGGAAAGAAAACCATGCACCATGCTAATGTACACTGATGAGCATTGATCCTGGAGCCTAATAGCATTCAAGCTAAATCCTATGTCAGTTTACCAGCAGACACTCCCTGGTGCCTTCATAAAAATCTAAGGGTCATAATAGATTAAGGGATCAATGAGTTTTCAACCTCCCTCTAATATGGAAAAAGGGGATATTCGCAGGTTTGCAAATGAACCCAAATACATAGAACATTAAATAATAAATAAATTTTTAGCAACTGTATGTTTAATACTTATTTAAAAAATCATATTAATATATATATATATATATGAGCCTTTGTTCACATCGTAATTGACATTGTTACCACTGTTGTGCCAATTAGTTGGGCAAATTGTTTTGTATAGTGGGAGGGAATAACAGAAACATTACATCTGGTTATAGCTATAGTAGACCATATGCATTTGATGTAAGACAGATATTGTTAACATTAAACATAATTAGATCTATCTAGATAAAATAAACTTTTGACAATGAAAAAACTGAACTTGATAGATTTATCTTTAGAATTTTAGAAAAATCTGTGTCTGTTTGAGCATTGTGTCATATACATCTGCAGAAAATTAACAAAAGTATATACTAAAGTATGTTTCTGAACTAACACATGTTCTATCCTCAGCATGCATGGGAAATGAAATTACATTGGACTATTCATAATAAGTGTAACATTTGCGCTGTTGAACATACCCCTGTAGCACTACATTTCCCAAAATGCACTTGTTGTCGTTTCAGCAAGTTCAATGTACATTATTTTCTTGAGCGGGTGGAAACTAGAAACTGTTACATAATCACGCGAATTTGTGAAGTTTTGAAGTTACTCTCCAACAGATATCAGTTGCTCGTCAAAAGACTTTGTGCGTTGATATATTGCATGGCAAAAAGAAAAAACATACACAGTCAGTAAGTAGCTTCAACTTGAATTAGCCTACTTCAGATTATTATCTGCCTTTACATAGCAGTCTGCTATTCATAATGTATCGCAGCGATTGACATTTGTGCATAAAAATGTGACATCTTGCATGTTTATTTTCCAGCCGGGCTTGTTTGGAACATCAGAATGGCAAAGCCACAGGTAGTGCGAGAAATGCCCGATGATGTGGACACAGACGACTGCATTAAATCATACACTTACATTTACAGTCCAGATTTACTCAAGTGAGTGGAAATACAAACAAAAAGGACTAGTGACACTTGAGCTGTACATTGCCACTTGATAAGTCCAGTTGTAGGTATATTTAAATATACCATTAGTTATGAAAAGATGCCATGGCCCTTGACAAACTTTGTGTCCTGTACTATGCGTTTGTTATACAATATATTAATTTGTTTATATACAATATATTAATTTGTTTATATACAATATATTCATTTGTTTCCATACAATATATTCATTTGTTTCTATACAATATATGCCCACAGAAACCAAGTTGCGTTCATAACTGGAGGCGGATCTGGAATTGGACTACGCGTAGCTGAAGTGCTCATGAGGTAACCCTGTCCTCCTTGACTGTACTTTAACCTTCTGGTTGTGTTATTATGGCCTGCATCTGGCTGTCTTCTCACATCTCTTACCTACTATAGAGCCTTTCTTCTCTCACCACTCACCCAGAGGCATAGCCAGAAATTTGCTCAAACCATATAAATAATCCTAAAAACATAGACATATTTTACTAAAGCTTACAAACTATTTAACACCTAATTTTGCTGATCTAACAGTAATTTATTACATTAAATGTATTGCTCTTGGATTTCATAAGCAATGGATGTCTATGCAGTTCACACACCCCACACACAACAATCCTGTCTGGTGTACTGAGACTTTAGGTGTTTCTGCCAGTGTGACTAACCGTACAGCACCAGGTAAACCAATCGTTTATTTGGCAGACACAGTATATTTTTATGTTTAAATAAAATTTGGGACATATTTTGTTGTGTTTACTATTTTATATTCATGTTTTCCTACTTTTTCTTCAAGTTTCTAAAGAACACATTCTAAAGAACACATCACTACTCCACATCAACAGGCCATTATTTCCTTCAAAATGGGAGTTGAAATACAGTTTTCAGCATTAGAAATTCACAAATGTTCCTCTTAAATTTTAATTCCCTCCATTTAGCATGTTTTTTAATTTGGCCTGTTGAGTGACTTGTGAGTTTATGATAAATAGTAGAATAATTCATGTTATCAAACCACAGTTTTTGTTGCCTTTATCAGTCTAACACCTGCCTAGATTTAGTCAAAATGATTCTAAACGGCAAAAATATATATACAGTGTGTACGGAAAGTATTCAGACCCCTTTTAAATTTTCACTCTTTGTGTCATTGCAGCCATTTGATAAAATCAAAAAAGTTCATTTTATTTCTCATGAATGTACACTCAGCACCCCATCCTGACAGAAAAAAACTGAAATGTAGAAATTTGTGCAAATTTATTAAAAAAGAAAAACTGAAATATCACATGGTCGTAAGTATTCAGACCCTTTGCTCAGTATTGAGTAGAAGCATCCTTTTGAGCTAGTACAGCCATGAGTCTTCTTAAGAATGATGCAACAAGTCTTTCACACCTGGATTTGGGGATCCTCTGCCATTCTTCCTTGCAGATCCTATCCAGTTCCGTCAGGTTGGATGGTGAACGTTGGTGGACAGCCATTTTCAGTTCTCTCCAAAGATGCTCAATTGGGTTTAGGTCAGGGCTCTGGCTGGGCCAGTCAAGAATGGTCACAGAGTTGTTCCGAAGCCACTCCTTCTTTATTTTAGTTGTGTGCTTAGGATCATTGTCTTGTTGGAAGGTGAACCTTCGGCCCAGTCTGAGGTCCTGAGCACTCTGGATGAGGTTTTCTTCCAGGATATCTCTGTACTTGGCCGCATTCATCTTTCCTTCAATTGCAACCAGTCGTCCTGTCCCTGCAGCTGAAAAACAGCCCCATAACATGATGCTGCCACCACCATGTTTCACTGTTGGTATTGTATTGGGCAGGTGATGAGCAGTGCCTGGTTCTCCACACATACCGCTTAGAATTAATGCCAAAAAGTTCAATCTTGGTCTCATCAGACCAGAGAATCTTATTTCTCTTAGTCTGGGAGTCCTTCATGTGTTTTTTGGCAAACTCTATGCAGGCTTTCATATGTCTTGCACTGAGGAGAGGCTTCCGTCGGGCCACTCTGCCATAAAGCCCCGACTGGTGGAGGGCTGCAGTGATAGTTGACTTTGTGGAACTTTCTCCCATCTCCCTACTGCATCTCTGAAGCTCAGCCACAGTGATCCTTGGGTTCTTCTTTACCTCTCTCACCAAGGCTCTTCTCCCACGATTGCTCAGTTTGGCTAGATGGCCAAACTGAGCAACTTGCAGGTTGAATTGATAACTGAATTAAGTGTTAATGTTTTGGAAAGTAGTCTTTTAAAAACACATATATAAGAATTTCTATGTTACACAAAACATAAAGCAGGATTCTGATGAAAATGTGCCCATAATAAGCCAGGCTCCGCCCGGCTAGCAACGCGTCATATGACGTAGGCAGAGGCAAATACGAGCTGGGCTTTGCTCTCTCATTATGTTTGTCAATGTAGTTAGCGCGAGATATAGAGAAAGTTTTACAGTAGCCGTAATCGTAGCAGCTTAGTTTCTCTTTCGTTTTCATCTGTAATTTGAGCATGAATTTGACAGACTACCTCATGTTACGTCACTTCCGATTTGTGATTTATAGATGCAGATTTTATTGTATTACAATTTTATCTCTAAATATCGTTTTTGGCAGTTATCTATTTCTCCAATCTAGTTGTTTTTCATTACTGTACACTATTCTATATTGAGGTGTCCAACCTGCAAGTTGCTCTTTAAGGATTATGGAGGCCACTGTGCTCTTAGGAACCTTGAGTGCTGCAGAAATTCTTTTGTAACCTTGGACACATCTGTGCCTTGCCACAATTCTGTCTCTGAGCTCTTCAGGTAGTTCCTTCAACCTCATGATTCTCATTTGCTTTGACATGCACTGTGAGCTGTAAGGTCTTATATAGACAGGTGTGTGCCTTTCCTAATCAAGTCCAATCAGTGTAATTAAACACAGCAGTACTCCAATGAGGGAGACGAACCATCTCAAGGAGCATCAGAAGAAATGGACAGCAGCACGTGAGTTAAATATGAGTGTCACAGCAAAGGGTCTGAATACTTATGACCATGTGATATTTCAGTTTTTCTTTTTTATAAATTTGCACAAATTTCTACATTTCTGTTTTTTCTGTCAGGACGTGGTGCTGAGTGAACATTCATGAGAAATAAAATGAACTTTTTTGATTTTATCAAATGGCTGCTATGAAACAAAGAGTGAAAATTTAAAAGGGGTCTGAATACTTTCCGCACCCACTGTATATACACACCATGGTCCAAATTATTGTGCTAATTATAATTTACACTGATTTTCCTTAATAGTCGTTGCAAATGACAGTCAGTATAATTTTCAAGTCCCCAACCGTTAGGGTATAAGTCGAATTTCATTGAACAAACCATCCAATGAAAGCAGTATTTTTTTCAAAAATAAAATACTTAAAATGCGCTGTTCCAAATGATTATGCATAACAGAGTTTCAAAACATTTTATAGGTTGTAAAGAACTTAAATTGATCATTTGTTGAATTTTCAGCATTAGTAGGTCATATTTACTGAAATCAAAAGCTATTTCAATCAAACACATCTTAACAGGCCAAGTTACATGTTAACATATGACCCCTTCTTTGATATCACCTTCAGAATTCTTGCATGCATTGAACTTGTGAGTTTATGGAGAGTTTCTGCTTGAATTTCTTTGCAGGATGTCAGAAGAGCCTCCCAGAGCTGCTGTTATGATGCATAGATCTTTTGCTTGAGGATGCTCCAAAGGTTCTCAATAGGGTTGAGGTTAGGGGAGGATGGGGGCCACACCATGAGTTTCTCTCCTTTTATGCCCATAGCAGCCAATGACACAGAGGTATACTTTGCAGCATGAGATGATTTTGCTGCAGAAGGCACGGTTCTTCTTTTTGTACCATGGAAGAGAGTGGTCAGTCAGAAACTCTATATCCTTTGCCAAGGTCATTTTCACACCTTTAGGGACCCTAAAGGGGCCTACCAGCTCTCTTCCCCCTAAAGTGGCCTACCAGCTCTCTCCCCATGATTCCGGCCCAAAACATGACTCCGCCACCTCCTTGCTGACGTCGCAGACTTATTGGAACATGGTGGCTATCCACAAACCATTCACTACTATATTCATCTGGACCATCCAGGGTTGCACGACACTTATCAGTAAACAAGACTGTTTGAAAATTAGTCTTCATGTATTTCTGGTCCCACTGCAACCATTTCTGCTTGTGAGCATTGGTTAGAGGTGACCGAAAATTCGGTTTATGCACAACTGCATGCCTCTGGAGGACCCTACACCTTGAGGTTTGCCGGGCTCCAGAGGCACCAGCAGCTAAAAATACCTGTTTGCTGCTTTGTAATGGCATTTTAGCAGCTGCTCTCTTAATCCAATGAATTTGTCAGATTAAGTTCGTGAAATATCTAAAGTCTTCATACCTTGTCCAAGGCATTGCACTACGATGCTTTTCTGCAGCAGAGATATCCTTTTTCTTACCCATATTGTTTGAAACCTGTGGCCTGCTTAATAATGTGGAACATCCTTCTTAAGTAGTTTTCTTTTAATTAAGCTCACCTGGCAAACTAATTATCATAGGTGTTGGAGATTGATTTCAGTGATCCAAAGAGCCCGGAGACACAATTCCATCCATGAGTTTGATTGAAAAACTAAATATTTAATGTTTATGAACCTTAATTCCAATTTCCAAGATATAATCAACATTTCCTATTTGCTTTGATGATTGATCATGTCCTATATATACATGACTTTTCTACATTGTCTCCACAGGTTAATTTGTGTATACACTCACCGAAAGGATTATTAGGAACACCCGTTCAATTTCTCCTTAATGCAATGATCTACTCAACCACATGGCAGTTGCTTCAATGCATTTAGGGGTGTGGTCCTGGTCAAGACAATCTCCTGAACTCCAAACTAAATGTCAGAATGGGAAAGAAAGGTGATTTAAGCAATTTTGAGCGTGGCATGGTTGTTGGTGCCAGACAGGCTGGTCTGAGTATTTCACAATCTGCTCAGTTACTGGGAATTTCATGCACAACCATTTCTAGGGTTTACAAAGAATGGTGTGAAAAGGGAAAAACATCCAGTATGCAACAGTCCTGTGGGCGAAAATGCCTTGTTGATGCTAGAGGTCAGAGGAGAATGGGCCGACTGCTTCAAGCTGATAGAAGAGCAACTTTGACTGAAATAACCATTTGTTACAACCGAGGTATGCAGCAAAGCATTTGTGAAGCCACAACATGCACAACCATGAGGCGGATGGGCTACAACAGCAGAAGACCCCACCGGGTACCACTCATCTCCACTACAAATAGGAAAAAGACATCTGAATGTCTCGATTTCTGTTGAGACATTCAGATGGTAGAGTCAGAATTTGGTGTAAACAGAATGAGAACATGGATCCATCATGCCTTGTTACCACTGTGCAGGCTGGTGGTGGTGGTGTAATGGTTTGGGGGATGTTTTCTTGGCACACTTTAGGCCCCTTAGTGCCAATTGGGCATCGTTTAAATTCCACGGCCTACCTGAGCATTGTTTCTGACCATGTCCATCCCTTTATGGCCACCGTGTACCCATCCTCTGACATCTACTTCCAGCAGGATAATGCACCGTGTCACAAAGCTCGAATCATTTCAAATTGGTTTCTTGAACATGACAATGAGTTCACTGTACTAAAATGGCCCCCACAGTCACCAGATCTCAACCCAATAGAGCATCTTTGGGATGTGGTGGAACGGGAGCTTCGTGCCCTGGATGTGCATCCCACAAATCTCCATCAACTGCAA